>CM073778.1:96416020-96684621 GCA_037158775.1 Hetaerina titia | reverse complement strand
CAGGCCTCGACGTCAAATTTCATTCCGGAGATATTTGACGTCCCAATTTTCAGCAAAGCGGTCATTATGGTAATCGCATCTAGCGTACCGTTAGAGTTATTTTAATGATTTCCAAGAAAATTGTTCTCCGTGAGGGGGGGTTGGAACTTATCTGTTTCGTCGAATTTACGTCGGAGTTTGCTTGCATGCATATTAACGCTGTGATCTCGTTTGTAATCCATGGAGAAGTATTAACAGAAGGCTTTTTATTGTCTTTAGTGGAATGTGTCGTACATCATACACATCTAAACAATGTCCCCGAAAGACGCCGGAAGAGCGTGTGGCGGGGGATGTTAGGTCACCAGCCATGAACGTGCAACCACAATAACGTTACCTCTACACAAAGGATACGTATTTTCAAATTATGCTTTGGAACTGTTAAAAATTTGGGTCTTTTAAATAAAAAAAAATAACGTGCAGTGTATCGGCAAATATATACATAACAAATTCTAACTATCTCCTACGCGATTGATATCACATCTATTTTGATCTCTAATGGTGCGAGGAAAAAACGATATTTAAAACCTATCCGTTCTACAATAAATATCCCTGACTTTACGTTGGTGATCTGATCTACCTTGTAAGTGGAGGTCTGTAACAAGTCTTTAACATCCTCAAATAAGTAATCTGCCTCAAATTTACGCAAAATGCATATATTTGTGCTAATACGAGTACACACTGTACATTTATAGTTTTTCATGAAGGTAGTAAGGACGTCGAAAGCCATACCAATCAAGGGCAAAAAATAATCGTACTTTGTTGACGAGTTGATGATAAATTTCACGCGAATCAATGGTATGTTTAAATTTTAGCAAAGGTTGAGTTTTTTTCGTGAATGATTTTGATATCAACTGAATATTTTCGCACTTAAAAAAAAACAGTCAGGAAAGAATCAAATTTTTTTAAGCCCACCCAAGTTTACATAGTAGTTCGGTCGGAAATTTGGAAAACGGACTACATTTACCTTCCGAAATTACAAAAAGATGCTCCAGATTCCGTATTCGTGCAATCCGCCGCCGCGCCTTTAGTACAGTTTTCAAATTAAATAATGTTGGTTGCGCCGAGATTCGTTCAAAAGAAGGCGTAGTATAGTTTTCGCAAAGATGCGAGAAATGTGAAGAGTCCAAGCAAAGACAGACTTTTAGGAAGGTTAAGAACGAACGAGTTTAACAACGTCACTGAAAGAATTGCCTTGGCCCCACACTATTTAGGTAGATCGGAGCGCAAATAAGATAAGGGAGATAGACTCCAGTACAGATAGATGCAAATACTCGTTCTTTCCCCGGGTAATCAGGAATCGTAATATAAAGAAACCAAAGTCACCATAGAAATATTAAGAAACTCAATTTCCAAGTCAGGGCGAGATTAAACGTTGCGTTGAAATTTGGTATATTCATAGGTGCATTTGTGTGTTAGTTGATAGTATATGCGTTTGCTTGCGTCAAAGTTATGGATATTTTATTTTATTTAGATTATTTTGGGGCTTAATTGAGACAATGAAGTCCTTTCTATCTCCTAACCTTTCGTTACACGTTTACAATTTAAAACTTACAGAAAAATTACTCAAGTAAATTACACATTAAGTAATATCTCACCTCACTTTTCTATCAGCCTCGCTCCCTAAACATTTTATTTCATATTTCGGATTTTAAAAACCACTAATTGTTACATCCCACTATAAAAGTAACACTGTAAGATTTCATGTCCCTACTGCCGAAAATACACATCTAGAGTGAGTGTCAGGAGTCCCTAATTTCGCTCCTTCGTTTCATCTTACTTTGACTGTACGAAACTAATGGGAAAATTATTTTATATTATCATTATACTTTAAGAAATGATTCGGATATCATAACAAAAATATCTAATTTGCACTTTATTGGATAACCTACGGCACTCTAAGGTGTACATGTATGTTAGTGGATATTATATGTATTGACAAGCGTGTAAGTTGTTAATTGGGAGGATTTTCAAATCGTTAGCGATATATGGTTTCTATTTTAGTAATACGGCAATAATTGACTTGAGAAAGTCTATTACAACGCAAAACTCTATCTTTATCCAAGGATGTGTCTTTTAAGTTGCATTTCCATGTGGTAGTGATATTTCGCCTTCTTCCTTTTCAAATTCTAATTTGCAAGTTATTGGATAGATATTTTCCGCATTCTAAGGTGTATGTGCACGTTAGTTGATAGTATATGTATTTGCATGCTGTAAGTTGAAAAGGTTTTCGCATGAATATGTTGGTTTTGCATTTGGTTTTATTCTCCCTTTACGGGGGGTGACCCAACACACCCCGCCAAACGCTCCTCCGGCGGAGTATTGCGTAGATGTAAATGAACAACTTGTGTTGTAATTCAAGGAAAATTTGTCTGCCTATGAGCACTCTTCGGCACCCTCCTCCCCCTCTCCTCTCCACCCGGCCCTCGCCCTGCCTGGATGTGGGTGGCAGGGCCGGGTGTGTGCGGGGCGCCGAGGATTCCAATGGGAGTTCGGAGCAGGGTTCGGGTGTCCACGTACGAGTGGGGCGGCGAGTGGTGAAGATACGGGGGCGGGCCACGACATCCCTCCCCTCGTGGCTGTCGCAGTTGGGCGTGATACTCGATACTTCGATACTTCGATACTCGAGCGATACGCCCAGTTGGCCGCGTCGAGGTATCAGATCCGAGCGTCGAGACGACAAAACTTGAGCCGGACGGGTGGCGTACACCATCTCCTATTGTTTTCATCCACATCTACATAGGACCCCGCAAGCCGCCGCAAGGGCATGTGGCGGGGGTTATTAGGTCTCCACCCGTAAAAGATAATAAAACCATGTGCCAAAACCACAAATTCATGCAAATCTACACCAACGTTAGCGAATGCGATATTCATGCGTAAACCTTTATGACCTACACGCATGCAAATACACAAAACTATCAACTAACATACACATTTGTATCTATCTGTAATGGAGTCTATCTCCCTTATTTTATCTTTGTTGTCTTATCTACCTAAGTTGCGTGGGGCCAAAATGAATATTACTTTCGTGTCATCGTTAAACTCGATTGTTCTGAACGAACATTTCTAACAGTCTAAGTCTCGCTGGTTCTCTTCGCATCTCAAGTGGCTCCCAGCCTAAATCCCCTAAAAAGGCCTGTCACACTCGTCTTCTCACTGTATCTTTTCACGGCCCTTTCATCCACGTGAACCAGAAAAAAGACGACTTTCATTTTAAACCTTTTTTTTACGTATTTTTCCTGAATTAAATACGGTCGTCCTTATCGTTCTGGCTACGACGTCCTCCCTAACGACGCCAGGAATTTGTAAAAAGCAAATGGCGAACACCTTGTCACTGACGGTGGGGAAAGGCTTTTGGGAAGGTGGAGAAAGGATGAACGGAGTGATCACGTCGGCGGTAATCTCTCCCTCTTTATTTTTTGGGATTGAAATTGGGGATTCAAGACTCTTCCTTTGGACGATAAAAAAACGTCCGCAGCATCATCGCATATCTTGATTTGTGCTTGAAACCTATCTCTATAGACGCAAGCGTTAGTTCGTAGCTGTAAGATTAGACCGACACAATTCCAAGCGCATGTTCCATAGGAAACAGTAGACTCACGTATCTCCCCCAGGGCGGGTTTTCCCGGCGCGTGTTGGTTCGCAGTCTTTCATGAAAGAGATGACCAGGTATGACTAGCGTCGACTCCCGATTTACCCACGGGGGCTGTCTGGTTTGTGTACCACCGAGGGACTATTGTGGAATAGAATTACCTTTGTTATTATTATTATTAAAAAACCACATGTGCTGATAGACATTGCCAGGTGGCACACTAGTCCCAAATAATCACTAAGGTAAAATCAGTCATTAAACAAAAGTACACTTAAAGGGAACTTCAAAACACAAAGTCTCTTGCACAACGCTAGAAAATCCCCATCTCATGAACATCAATCAATCAGCAAGAAAAAAAGATAAATTAAAAAATTAAGCTGTTACATAGAATAAATGAAAAAGAAAAACTTTGTTCCAATCCACCACTTTATTTCAGGTACGACTAGTTTCGACGCTACGGCGTCATCCTCAGGTACCGCCTCAGGTTACATAGAATTTTACACCACACATCAATCAAATTATTACAAGTATTCCTTACATCTTTTTTAAAAGTATGCACTCTGTTGGGAAAGTGCTCAAATATTTTTGCAGGTAAGGTGTTCCAATAAACAATGTTTTTTTATTCGTTCTTTGTGCCCGGAATTTTACCTTAAATTTGTGGTCATTTCTCTCTATAAAATTCGGGTTCCCCGCCTCTTTCCTAAGATCTGCCGAAGCTTTCTCCCCCTTCAACATGTGGAACATTCCACTAAGTCTGCTGACTTTCCTTCTAGTTTGTAGAGGTTCCCAGCCCAGCGTTTTTAGCATGTCAGACACACTCTCCATCCTCCTATGCTTCCCCAGTACATTTCGGGCAGCCAATCCTTGTATCTTTTCCAGTTTTTTGATTTGTTCCTCTTCATGAGGGTCCCATACTAGAGATGCGTACTCTAAAATTGGTATTACCAGGGTCTGATACGTCTTCTCCTTAGTTGCTCTAACGCTCCCTTTGAGGTTTTTCTACGCCAAAACGCCAGATTTTTCTACCTTTTATTGATGAGGATTGAAACATGACCAAACTAAATATCTTTTCATTACATTTAATTGGCGTTTTTTTATATTTTGAATGAGCGTTTAAATTTCACAGTCCTCCATTTTGTTAACCGTTTTATTTGTTTGTCAAACATACGGGAAAAAATCTATTTATTTCGAGGAAGAAATTCGACAACTTTTGAATCGCTTTAAGCGATTCCGTGTTGATAGCCCATGCGAAAAATGAGAGCAGAAAATAACAAAAGTCCCTCCAGCATAAACGGGCAAGCCATAATGCATTCACCGGCACGAAACATGCCTTCTTTCACCGCGCGTGTTATGCATGCGCAGAGGAACAGGGAGCTTATAATGTAGCTGAGGCATAATAGAGAAATCCTGCATGCTGGATCTCACCCAGGGATTCATGGCTATTGGACGGCTTTAGCGGCGAGATGTTGTCCGCGGCCGGCCATAAAACGGGGCCAAGGAGTGCAGGGGGATCTCCCCCCCCACTTGTTAGTGGGAGGCTCGGCCCAGGGGGAAGAGATTTGGATAACAAGGGAGATGAGAAGGGACGGAATCCCTAACAAATGCGCCCTTTCCCTTCTCCACTGTCTCCGCTCCCGCTTCCGAAGATTCCCTATATCAAACCCTTTCCGTTTATCTGAGGATAGGTCAGGGGTCGCCACCTTGCGGTCCTTTCGAGGGGATAAGGCTTGGACTTTCAAAAAGGCACAGTGTGGCAGCCCCTGTGTTGGGAGTAGTTACCTACGTCACCAGTTGGGAGTAGATAGAGCCAGGCTCTTTAGCCAGTGGTCCTTCTCACCATAACGATGCAAAGGTAAATATAAATACATACATGTATTATATATTTTTACACATACAATCATATATTTTTTACACACACATATATGCAATCATTTTACACATATATACATAAATAAACATTGATTAGGTTTTCTAATTTTTAAAAGATTTTCTGATGATGACGGCCGTGCCATCGAAACGTCAAAATTAGGGATGTGTCCTACATTTGTGTTTCTGTGTTTTAAAAATCTATATCAGTGTTTTTATGTATTTGTGCGTCGCCAAAGAGCATTCTTTTTGAATATATATTAAATATGTTGAAATATATATGTATAATATATAAATAAATACATTATATATATTATATTTAATTTTTATATTTTGAATATATATATAAAAGTATATATATATGTATATATATATTATATATATATATATATTGTTTTTTAATGTATTTCTATATCCCTCCCATGGACTACAACCTTGACGTGGTGGAAGGGCTTGTACGTTCCGATAACCCTCAGAGCTGTGCTGGCGGGAATAAAAATAATTGCTCCTGGTAGGGTCACCCATGCCAGATAGGTCGAAGGTTAGGAGCCAGACGAAAAGTAGTCCACGCAGCGTCTGACCCCAGTGGGTCGACCATTAAGTGATGGCGTCACGTTAAAAACACTATTGAGGAAGGCAACGGGAAACCACCTCAATTATGATTCCCAAGAATGTAATAATGGGCACTATAGATAATATGAGTCCTGGCAACTACGAACTCGGTCCAATGGGCCATGTGTCGTGCCCGGCAGCGGGGGAGGCAAGGCTTCAGCAGTTGTCATCCCACGAAACCCTTGCAGGGGAAAAATAAAAGCAGCAGAACGGAAGACGCATAAGAAGACGAAAGTAGTTAGAATAGCAACATGAAATGTCTGGACAATATTGAGGATAGGCAAATTAGAGAATTATAAGCGAGAGATGGAAAGAGATTATATAGATGTTTTAGGTCTCTGCGAGGTGAGATGGAAGGTTAGCGGGGATAACTGGAGTGATAATTAAAGAATAATATACAGCGGCGGGGACGAGAGCCAACGAGGGGTTGCCGTAATATTAAATAAAGAGGATAGAAGAAGGGTAGTCAAAATATAGCAAGCAACGGATAGAATATTAGTAGTAGAAATTAAAGGAAAACCGACGAACTTGGTCATTGTTCAGGTTTACATGCCACCGAGCAATCACAAGGAGGAAGAAGTCGATAGGATGTATGATGAGTTAGAAGATATCATCGCGAGTGTTCCTGCAGGGAAACATTTAATAGTAATGATGGGTTTGTAATGCGACGGTAGGCGAAGGAAGAGATGGTGGTGAGGGGGGGTTAGGCACGAGGAATGAACGCGGGGAGAAAGCAATTGAGTTTTGCAGGAGACAGGGGTTAAGTCATCACCAACACATGATTTAGACACCACAAAGGCGTAGGTATGCATGGAAAATGCCAGGTGACTAAGATAGTATCAGTTAATTAGTCAGTTAATGGGAAAAGGATAAGGAAACCATGGGTAACGGATGAGATGATTGCAAAGATGGATGAGAGAAGAAAATGGAAAAATGTAAACACAGAGTTAGGCAAAATGAAGTACAAAGAGTTAAACAATAAATTGAGAAGGGCCACATATAAAGCAAAAGAAGAATGGTGGAAAACGCAATGCGAGGATATGGAAAGTTTACAGAAGAAGGGTGAAATTGGTGCTCCATACAGCAAGGTTAAGTTATTATCGGGAAGTAAGAAGGAAAGATCTGTGCTAACAGTTAAATATAAGTGGGGTGAGATAATAGTTGAACCATAAAAAATCCAAAAGAGAAGGAAGGAATGTATAGAAACACTGTATGGTGGAGAACTCAGGCCAATAAGGTTAGATATAGAAAAGGAATATGACGTAGAAGAAGATGGATTAGGTCCAGGCATACTCGACGATGAAATAGAAAGGGCATTAAAGGAGATGAAAGCAAATAAGGCTGTGGGGGTGGACAATATTCCTGTAGAAATGTTGAAATGGTTAGGGAAAGGTGAGAAGAAGGCCATATATGGACTGATTCGTAGGATCTATGAGGAAGGAATCTGGCCGGAAGATTTTGTGAGATCGGTGTTAGTTCCTATTCCGAAAAAGGTAAAGACTACATCATGTTAGGATTACAGAAAAATAAGTTTGATATCCCACGCAGCTAAAGTAATGCTCAGGATCATTGACAAAAGGATAGAGAGTATGGCAAATAATTACTTAGGGGATGATCAGTTAGGCTTTAGGAAAGGAAGAGGGACGCGTGATGCCATTGCAGTAATGAGATCACTTATTGAGAGGAATATAGAATAAAATCAGGACGTTTTTGCCTGTTTTGTAAATTTCGAAAGAGCGTTTGATAGAGTGAATTGGGAAAGACTAATGCGGGCATTGGAGAAAATAGGAATGGATTGGAGGGACAGGAGACCGATTCGCAACCTGTACATGACTCAGACTGCTCAGGTGCCAGTGGGGAACGGAGTGTCCGGATGGGCAGTGTTAGGAAGAGGTGTAAGGCAGGGATGCCCATTGTCACCGGTGCTGTTCAACGTACAGGGTTCTTCCGGAAAATAAGTGTACTGAGCTCAGGAAAAAAAATTATTACATTTTTACCTATCTTAAGCTAATATTCCTCAAAATAGGACCCTTGTGAGTCGATACACTTGTTCCAGCGGCGTTCCCATTCCTGGAACGCTCCCCCGAAGGCATCATCGGGAACCTCTCGAAGACACGTCGTCACGGCCTCTTTTACGGCGGCCAAAGTCCCGTATCGCGTTCCTCTCAAACTCCTCTTTATCTTCGGGAACAGAAAGAAGTCCGGTGGTGCCAAGTCCGAGGTGTAGGGCGGGTGCGGCAGCGTTGCCACGCCGTGCTTGGCCAAGATGTCCGACACGACAAGCGCGGTGTGAGACGGCGCATTTGTCGCTCAGGTTGTCAGTCATACGGTTGATCGCTGGCCGGACGCGGGCGACTCGTTTTCGAAGGTTGTCGAGCACTTGGACGTAAAATGCAGCATTGACAGTTTGTCGTTCAGGTACAAATTCGTAGTGGACGACTCCCCTTTTGTCAAAAAAGACAATGAGCATCATAAACCTATTTTCCGGACGAACCCTGTACATGTGGAGGAAATTATTAAAGAGGCATGGGAAGAAATAGAGGTAGGAATGAAAGTCGGAGGGGAATTGGTAAAATCGGTTAGATTTGTTGATGATGAAGCATTAGTTGCTCAGTCAGCCAAGGGGTTGCAAGCATTGCTGAGTGAATTGGAGGTTCAGTGCGATAGATATGGGATGAGAATCAATATTAATAAAACAAAGGTTATGCGATTTTCCAGAAAGAATAAGGCTAAGCTAAATATTAAAATAGGCGGGGAAAAAATAGAGCAGGTGGAACAGTTTACGTATCTCCGAAGTGTTTTGGGCCAATACGGTCAAAGTGGTAGGGACGTAAGGAAAAGAATTGCGCTAGGAAAGGAGGCTTTCTCAAGGGGGAGGGAGTTGATGACGGGGACGTTGAGTAGGGATGTTAAGACAAGACTCGTAAAAACTCTGATATGGAGCGTAGCTATGTACGGCGCGGAAAAGTGGTCGCTGAAGCAGGAGGATAGACGTAGATTGGAGGCTTTTGAAATGTGGGTATGGAGAAGAATGGAGAAGGTGAAATGGACCGAAAGGAAAACAAATGAGGAAGTACTAGAAATGGTGGGGGAGGAGAGGGGTTTGTTGAGAGAAATCCTATGGAGGCAGGAAAAATGGATGAAAGACGTATTGAGCGGTAGTGGAATGTTGAAGAGGGTAATAGAGGGGAGAATGTTGGGCAAGCGAGGTAAGGGTAGGAAGAGGATAGGGATGTTGGACGGGATGAAGGGAGGAAAGAAGTACACAGAGATGAAGAGGGACCTGATGTAGTTTAGGTTGCTGGATTGTGTTTATTTACCCGAGATTTGTTAAAAAATTAATGGGAAGTAATTCATATTGCGGGCTTGGAGAGTCCGATTGTCAAAATTTTTTTGTTATGTTTGTATACATGCCCCTTAAGTATGATAAAATATTCAGCTGTTTTCTTTGTGGACTTTCTGAGAACCACTAAGGTTAGACGCGTTTTATTAGATTGGCGAATTTCGTTTTCTAAAGAAATGGATAAAAGAATTTGTATAAAATTTTCTTTAAAAATGACATAAATTTAACAATGTGTGTGAAATGTTAACAAAGGCCTATTGTGAGTTTGCAATGAGTAAATCAAGAGTTTACGAGTGGTATAAGCGTTTCCAAGAAGGCCGTGAAGATCTTGATGATGACGAACGCCCTGGACGCTCAAGCACATCAATAATCGATGAAAACGTGGAAAAAGTGAAAGAAATGGTTATGAACGATCGCCGAATCACAATTAAATAGGTCGCTAATAATTTTGGCATATCGATTGGCATTCGACTGCGTTACACGAATTAGTTTTTTCCAATTCACTCTATCAAACGCTTTTTCGAAATCTACGAAACGGGCAAATACGTCCTGAATGTATTCTATGGAATTCTCTCGATTAGTGATTATATTACTGCAATGACATCACGCGTACCTCTCCCCTTCCTAAACCCAAACTGATCATCCCCTAAGTAATCATTCACCTTACTCTCTATCCTTTTGTTGATGATTCTGAAAACCAGTTTGGTTTCGCATATAAATGTACGTACATATGCATATATATGTATATATATATATATATATATCTTGGAATAAAGTCTCACGGGTGTAAATAATACTAATAATTATGTAAAATGTGAAACGTAATAGCTCTAGTGAACACAACGGAGCCCACAAATGAAACTCACGCACTCACGTGTTCCGAATTTTCGGTGACCGCTTTCCTCGTGGGAGAGAAGCGACTCTCAGTCAGTTTTTCAATTTCTTCTCTCCCTTGACGAAGTTGATTTGACCATCGGAAATTTGGAATAGGTGTGAGTTTCGTTTTACCGAGACCTCGAATTCCCTACGCCGGAAACCTTCAAGTCTTACCATATGAAGGCCCAACTTCCTTAAATGTGTGTGTACTCTAACGTGATTTCTAGTTCATATTAAACGACGTAACGAGATGGCGTTAACAAAAACGTCGAGAAATACATAAAAAAGGACATTAACATCAATGGGGATGATTAACCCGCAGAACTCAATTGCTTTCTCTCCGCGGTCATTTCACGTATCAAAACCGCACCTAATCCTCACCTCATCACCATCTCTTCCTTCACCTACCGCCGCATTCCAATCCCTCATAGCTATCAAATGTTTCCCTGCACTAACACACCCTATTTTATACCATTACTATTCACACACCCTCCTGAATTCTCATTTACTGTGGTTGATTGGTGTGCATCTGATGTACGCCTAAACCAATGGCAATTTAGTTTCCGCTTTTCGTCCAATGAATAATATCTTAAGAGTCGATTGCTGTATATAATAATTCAAAGGATTTTTGCATGAATGTATACGCCACTGAGGCAATGGGTTTGCATATTTGTGTTGATTTTGCATGTGGTTTGGTTCATTTTGACGGTGGTGACCTAACACCCCCGCCACACGCCCTTGCGGCGGCTTGCGGGGTATTATGTAGAAGTATCTACTACAAATTTTCCTGCTTATGAAAAAACATTTTTGTCATCCCTCGCTGGAATTTATCCCTTCCGCTGTGCATTACTCTATAACTATCATTTCAGTAATCCACGTTATTCCTCCATCTCACTTCGCACAGCCCTGAAATATCTATATTTCCTCCTTCCATCGCTCGCTTTATTTTCTCTAATTTTCCTGTTTTCCACATTGCCCTAACATTCCAAGTTCATGTTCTCACTAATTCGGTCTTCTTCTCTTACGTTCTCTGTTCTCTGCTGTAGTTTTTGCTTTTCAAGGATTTTGTGCGATGACCACGGTTGAAGCCTTGCCTCTCCCACTGAAGAACAAGATACACGGCCGATTGGGCTGAGTCCCATAGTTTCCAGGACTCATTTTCTCTATACTGCCAATAATAGGAATTTGGGGAGTAATAATTGAGGTGTTTTCCCGTTGCCTTCCTCAATGGTGTTTTTAACGCGACACCATCACTTAATGGCCGCCCCACTGGGGTCGGACGCCTTTGCAGCCGCCTTACCTTTCGTCTGACTCCTAACCTTCGACAAATCTGACATGGATCTCCTTGCCTGGAGCGAATATCAATGCTCCCATCAGCACAGCTCTAGGGAGTCATCGTAACTCACAAATCCTTCCACAATGTCAAGTCTGTAGTCCACATTGATGGACCAATGCTAAATTGTTTTTGTTTTGTTGCTTGAATCCGCTGGGCCGTGCTGTTTCTCTCTAGACCTCTGTTGCAATTTTCAGAGGTTTTGAAAATATTTTGTCAGATTTTGAACTAGTTAATTATTATTTTAAAGTTTTATCAGTGAACTAATCTGAGTGAGTGATTACATACTGCATTTCTTAGCATTATCTTGTTAATTTTATCTCTTATTCGCTGCGTTTGCGTTAATTACATTCTTAATTTATGTGTCATTTTAGCAGGATAACAGACGTTAGCTAGAAAACCACGGTTTTGGTCGCCCGTACAATGGCCGGTAACCTAGTAGGTTTGAGTCTGCCATTGCATCTGCTGCGGGGAGACCGAAATGGTTTTCGATGCAGACACCCAACGAAGGCGCTTGGCTTTGCATTTGGACGGTGGGACAGCGGGAAGAGGAGGACAAGTAATGAGAGGAGATAAAGGTAGGTCTGCTTGTGTTCTGCGTTCGGGATATGAGGGTTTACCAAGGCTTTTTCAGATGATTTAGCACGTTTGCACCTTACAAGGAGGATGCTTTGCTATCAATTTTCCTCGCGTTTAAGCCCAAGAGTAGTGCTTTCCTGAACTTTTTTTTATTGACGAGGGCCCCTCCTAACGACTCTGCCCACCGGATCCCTCACTTTACGGCTAATCAGGGGCAGGCAAGGCCATTCCTTCCACTCCGTTTGACGCGATGCCCTCCGATATGGCGGGAAAAACTTAGTTCAGGCATTTGGAATTCGACCGGTTCCAGACAAGGATGAAATTTTTGGGGTGAAAGGAAGGGTCTCAAAATCCTCGGATTATATTTTTCGCACCGTTTGTTTAATTGTTGGGTAACTTGCCGATTCTTGGGTAGTTTAAGGGTTAAGAGGATTTAAGATTTTCGTAGGTTCACTTATTTCATGGAAGTCCGACGCTCATGCGATTCCACATCGGTAATTCCACCGGATTACAGAATCCATGAATAACAAGTACCTTATCAGGGAAGAGCATTCATCACCAGGAATGTATAATAATGCCAAAAAATTGAATAATTACTGATGGAATATATTATGACTTTAGGTGTGGTAGGTTCACTTATGTTTAGATGGTTGAAATTTAAAAATGTTCAAAATTTTTAATTAGTTTAATCCCGTGCATATTTTTATTCAAGTACCCTCAATTCGGTTTATTTTTTCCACGTGGGAATTAATATGAAGACATTTTAGAGCGTTCAAATAAATTTGTGCGGCACCTATTCCCATCTCCTGTTTAGCTATTGGTTTCAAAGATATAATACTTTACCTTAATTAAGTAAGAAATATTTAGTAGTTTTCTAATCTGATTAATTACCGACGGAACACATTCTTATTATATAGAATTTATTTTGGACACTGCTGCATATATCAATTTACATTAGGGACTCATAATGAACAAAATAATATGGTTATCAATCTATTAAGGTGAGTTGCGGGTTGAATTATAGCTTTATTATATTTATTTTGGCTTCAATCGAGGTGTGAGTTTCCTTTATGATTGCGCCATATTTTGTGAATGAGTGCAGTTTTTATAATTGAATCATATTTCCAAATTTGTGGAGACCCGAAAGAAAATAGGCGGTATTTTATATGCGTCTGCCAATATCTTGGTAATATCCACCCTCGTGAGCTTCAAGCTCCAACAATGGCTAACATACGTTAGATGGCCGATTTAAAAGAAAAAATGGGTAAATTAGTTCAATCTGCCAAATAATTACTCAAGAAACCGTAAATATATTTTTATTTTACATTGATTTGTTGTCATCTTTGCATCCATTATAATATCGGCTAGTTTTATAAAGTTTAACATCAGTAAAATATAAATCGCAGCATTTTGTACACGCACTCCTGAGAAAACAATCCAGAGGGACGTCAAAACAAAAAGTGTGTGTTTTGGAAATGCGTGATATTTAACGTAAACACTTTGAGGGGTAACTTTGATCGCTGCTTGAGGTGCTTTGCAAAGAGCACTTTGAGTGAGTACGCCGTCCGTCGGATGGGACGTTGAGCTGTTTGACCCCTTGGCGCCTTCCATTATTAGAGCAGGCTAATGCACGGTTTCTGTCCACCCCTCTTCCTTTCCCACCTAACCCTAATGGCGCACATGAAGTCAGCTGTCAATCGCCTCCTAAATACCACTACTGCTACTTATGTTAGAGTATCCTTGCTCTGGAATTTTCATTCCAAAATTTACCTTTTGGCCTGTAATGGTCAGCATTTAAATCAATCTTCAATGATCTGTAAACATTACCATGACGAAGTAGAATAGAAATATTTTCCTTAGGTATTTTTTATTTCGTAAGTGTTAGAAGGATTTGGTGCTATGATATTTGAATGCTAAATGGAAGTGCATGGGGGGAAGGAGGCATTGTCCTTCGCGGGAGGGGGGCGGGGGTTGAGCGTGATACTCGTCGGCCGACATGACCCCGGACAGTACAAAGACGAATGCCAGCCAGAGGAAGGGATTGCGGGAACCACTCATGAGGGGCGCGCGCGTTATTTGGCGGCCGTCGCTGAGGGAATCGTGTTGGGGAAATCAGAGACTGCGGCAAAGATCAGGTGGGTTGACTTGAATGGCCGGGGGTGAAGCGGTGGGGCGTGGGGGCCGCCGGATGAAGGGGCAGCAGTGGAAGAAAGCAAGCCGAGGCATTCCCCTCGGGGCTTGGCCCCGCTTTTCAAACCCCTCCGTCGAAGTTACCACCCCTGGGGATCGAGGGTCCTGTCGTACAGTTATTCAGAGGAGAGGGGGGGGGGGAGCGCGGGTGAGCCAGGGTCGAGCAATACATGGAGTCATGGCGGCCCGCCCCCGCGATATCCTGCTCCGTCGACTGCATTGAAGGTAATTAGCTCACTAATTGCTCGGAGATGGTCTCTAAATGGCGCCATTAAGTTTGTGCTCACCGTTCGTCTAGAGCTCTTTTTCATCTTTGCTGCGAAAATCATTATTTTAAGTGAAATTAAAGATTTAGGTAACATGTTTAAGCGGTAAATATATTTACGGGACATACTACACCTAACGCAAAGAAGAGCGCATGGGTTTCATTTTTCTTCCGGGAGTATCTCCTGCAACAGAAATGATTTCTTGCTCTAATAGTAAACAAGTAATCATGAGAGAACTTGAATGAGGCGTAAACTTGGAGAGAGGACTGGCGTTTACTGTTCTGAAAAATGAACACCGATTATTATCCAAAATAAAAGCTCACTTTTCAAATTGTTAAAGATTCAAAATTTCAAATTTAGAGAGGAGGTAGTTAACGAGTTTAGAAAGTCAGTTAAAAGGCAAAAACCTATCCTTTTCCGAGGATAACGGATCCAGTAACTAATGAATAATTTTTCTGGCAATAAATGTTTGAAAAATCCAATAAATATTATTAAGGAGAAAACTATTCAACTATCAACTATATTGGATGAGCATGTATAAATGATGAGTAATAACTGTTACAATAAGTGATTAAGAGGCAGGAAACGAGAATTATTTCCTTTCCGGGTGAATAGAGAGGAAAACTCAGGGGAAAATGACTTATTGGAATACTGTAGAATTTTGGGAATTTGGAAGCACGAAAAAATGAATGCATTGAACTGGTTATTGTGTTAGCAGTTCAGTAGTTGGAGATGTATTAAAGGCCCCGACTTACTATGGGTATGTTAGACTACGAGAGTAAAATCGGGAAGATTTATTGTAGAACAGTTACATTGAAAATGTCGTTTTATCCTCAAACCACTAAAGATCAAAATAGATATGACAGCGATCTCGTAAAGGATGATTAGAATTGGTAGAAAATATATTTGTCGATATCCTGAATGCTATTCTCTTTATTTAAATCACCCATCTTTTCAACAGATCTACAGCGTGATTTAAATAATTTATTGAATATTGTGGCATGCAAGTACTTTCTTTCGTGTGATTAAACTTTATCGAGTGCATGATCAAACTAATATTTGTGCAGGTGTGACATGATTTGTGGTTTCATTCTATTTAACGGGTGGTGACCTAACACCCCCCGCCACACGCCCTTTCGGCGGCTTGCGCAGTTATGTGTTGCGCAGTTATGCGCAGGTTCCACTTATATGTGTTAACCAGTTGCTGTGTTAGTGCATCGCTTTTTGCAATTGATCTTCTCCATACTGCATAATGTCCTGTTCAACTGCATATAGAAGTGCCCTTCAACGGTCCCAATTTCGTACTTCGAGTTTGGTGGTCTTCCTTATACCCTCTTAAATACCCATGCATTCAGAGGTTAAACAAAGCTGTTGACATAGTTTATCACTGTGTAACACGCTAACCAGTTTACAGCAAAAATTTCAGTGGAGTCTGCTCAGTTATTTTTGCTTAGTTTATTCCTGATTTATTTACTATGTATTTTCATATGGGACAGATATTCCCTTGCTTTTTTCTTAGTGCTCGATCCAGTTATTTCTGAAGGGTGTGTGATAGTGCTCTTCTATATTTAATATACATTAATAACTTAAACATGCATTAGTAGTAAACACAGATTATTACCTGACGACACGATGATAATACAATGAAATAAGGGGCCCATCAGATTGCGAGTTACTCTCTATAGACATAGACATTATCGGATTGGTGCAAAGAATGGGGATTAATGTTGACTTAATTAATGGCTTAATATAGACAAATACGCAGTTTGGAAATTTTGGAACAAAGGAAGAGAGGTGTTATTTCGCTCTAGTTAGACCTCATTTGGAATATTCCGCAAGTATTTGGGATCCTTGGGAGAAACTTTGGCAAGAAGAATTGGATAAAGTCCAGAGAAAACCCGCCAGATTCGTGAAAAATTGTTATATTAATAAGAAGAGTATGGCTGGGCATTTTAGGGGATTTAAGCTGGGAGCTACTTGAGATACGAGCAAGAGAACAAGCGAGACTGAGACTTTTAGAAAGATTCGGAACCAACGAGTTAAATGACGACACTAAAGGAATTATAATGGCCCCACTTTACTTGGGTAGATCAGACCACAAAGATAAATAAGGAAGATAGATTGCAATACAGATAGATTCAAATACTCATTCTTTCCCAAAACAATCTGAAATCATAATAGTAAGAAATCGGAGTCAAAACTCTGAAATTTTCGGGCTTTTAAAGGAACAAGATGTTGTGACGAAATGCCGTACATACAATGTCACAGGCATTCGTAGTCGTGCGCGACGCGCCACAGTCCACGAGGTTAAAGCCAATTTGAAATACTTAAGCTGTTTGTTTTATTTTTAGTCTGTTTTTAGGCTGTTTTGTTTAAACCAAAGTCACTTTAGAAATATTAAGATATTTGGTACAAGTCAGGAAAGATTAAACGTTGCGTAGACCTAAGGTATATGTTATATAGACCTAAGGTATGTGTAGGTGAATGTTTATATTTGTCGTTAGTATATGTACTTGCATGAATGTTAGTTGTAAATGTTTTTGCATGAATACATTTGCCTTTGTGGGCGTAGATTTGCATGATTTTTTGGGTAATACATGCGGTTTTTATCTCTTTTACGGGTGGTGAACTAGTATTCCCCGCCATTCGCCCTTGCGGCGACATGCGGGGTATTATGTGGGTACAGGAAGGGGCTCCAAATGCTCCCAGCACATTCTTTGCTAGGTCTAACCGAAGAAAACTAGCGTTTAAGCCTTATTTTTACTTACACATCATCGTCATTACGGAAATGTTCCCCCAATGTCTTTTCCGGGATTCCACATCCGCCCAGAGCCATCGTCTGTGGACTTGCTGCAGCTCTCGTGGCTGCCCTGTTGATTCAGGGCCGCGGGCGGGTATGTAATCGGAAAGAGAAAAAGTGGGGTTGGATGGGAACGGAGGCATCCTCATCAGGGAAGGAGAGGGGTTGAAAAGGAGGGAGGGGATCGATATTACGCACGTACATTCCACCCGAGGCATTTCCGACGGATGAGGAGACGAGATGCCGATGGCGCACTTCTGCTCTCGCTTCAAATCTCAACTCTCGATGGTACAATGCATCTTAGATGCCACGGATGTGCGTTTTTCTTCAATATTGATATTTATGGAATAATCCACAGTACAATACGTGTACCAATGGTCTGTAACGTGGGCTGTGCTATAAATACGCGAACTGGTGCAATATAGCGGCCATGACGTGGACTATAGCCCCGCGCACTAGCGAAGCTAGTTATCTGAGAATCAATGAGCCTTCTGTGCTTGGCGGATCGTCGAGCTGTGCGCATGGTGCCAGTTATGTTAGTTTCTGTTGTCCTTGTTTTTACTGTTTGTCGAAAATGGTAATTGACGACATCACGGAGCCACGCATCAACATCAAATGTTTTGGTGAAGTGCGGCAAAAGTTATCAAAAAATTACTGAAATGTTGACAGCTGTTTACGGTGATAATGCTCTGTAGAAAACATCCGTTTTCAAGTGGATTAAGCGTTTTAAAGATGGCCGACAAGACGCCACGGATGATGCAAGGCCGAGACGACCTTCGATTACCTGTGTTGACGACAACATTGATCGTGTACGGTCCCTTGTCTTCACCGATCGTCGAAAAACTGCCCGAATGATGGCTGATGAACTGAATTTAGGAAAATCAACAGTGCACACTATTTTAACCGAACATGATGGATTGGTCCTTCACCATGACAATGCACCTGCACATTCAGCATTCATTGTTCGCCAGTTTCTGGTAAAAAAAATCAATCAAAATCCTTGCTATTTTGTCCTCCTTATTCGCCAGATCTCACCACCTGCGATTTTTTCCTTCTCCAAAAATGCAAAAATGCGATGAAGGGACATCTTTGGGACAAATTAAATAGTAATATGAAGGTTTATAATTAAAAATCTGTAAATTGATTTATTTTTGACAACATTATGAATCCATATCTATTATCCTTATTGTAAGTTACCAATTAAGTAACTAGTGTATCATTGGCGTCTCACCGCGATGTTCCAGGTGCGCACCCCGGCGATGACCGAATTTTTCAGTGTTATCCCGTGTCTTATTAGGGGTTCCATGTGGAGAGCAGTTGTAAGTGAGTACGCCGGCCATCGGATAGGACGGTGAATTGAATGTGACCCCTTCTTCCGTCATTTGTTAAGTCTGGGCCAACTTAGACGCCGGGTTTCTCTCGATCCTTCTCCTTTTAAGCGAAAACCTCAATTCAAGTAAATTACCCACTTATCCCATCAATGGTGCAAATAGTGTCAGCTGTTGGTCACTCATCCGAGTAACTACGAATGGCGCCGCTCCATTTATTTCAACGTCCGGAAAGGATTGCTGAAACGTCTCTTTCCATTGTTGCGCTTACCAAAGGTTCAACTCAACCATCGATCTGTGAGTATTATATGATTCCCTTTCAAGTGATAAGTTCCTTTAATGGACCAAATCGAAAATTGAGAATTCCGGCGTAATAATTGTATTTATTTTTTATCCTCCAACGCTAAGAAAAAGGCCAAAAGTAAATTTTTACATTGAGCACTTACGATTTAAATAGTTCAATAATGATGATAGAGGAAATAAAAAAAACCAAGCATTAAATTATTTCTACCCAACTGCTTTTGTCACAGAATTTGACAAAAAGTTTTAGACATAAAGTAATTGATTGCGGAAATGGGCAAGCCGGCAATTCAATATCTAGTATTTAGTGTTCATACATTATAAATCAGTTTTCAATAGATTTTTACAGTAAATACATAACATGTAATTCTGTAAAGATAAAATAAGATAAGATTTAAAAAATAGTTAGCAGAAAACATCACCGTGAAACTATTTCGGCCGTACAAAAGTTTAGCCATAATAATATTAATAGCATAAGAGGACAAAGCCAGGACTATGTGGCCACGATAATTATTTCGACGACTATTTCATGAGTACGGAGAGGTGAAGGGGTCAATTGAGAGATGGGCAGCGGAGAGTGAGTTGAATAATGTTGGAAGCCGGTGGAAGAAGGGAGGGTCACGTGGGGAGGGAGAGTGGGCTGAGGAGGTCACTTCTGTAGGTGGGGATGTGGAGGGGGAGGGAAGGATGCCATTGGATGTAAGTTAGCACTGATGGCAGAATGGAGGGATTTCGGGGCTCCTACATTTCTGAGGTTGAACAAGGAGGGGGGGGGGAGGGCGTTAGGTCAAGAGTAGACGTAAGGTTATTGCCAAAGATCCTCGTTGTAATCCGTGGCGAGGGTCATTATACCCGTTGAAAGACAACGGTTGCAAAGCGGATATTTAATTTCAAATAAAGTGATGGCTGGGCTGACTTCGAGGGTGATTCATCTAATGTTGGCATCCTGAATACCGGACATCCAGTAAGCGCAGGAAAGATGAGAGAGATTGAGTTTTGACAACCGTTATTGTTCTTTCTTATTCTGTTTTATTGCCGTCACCGCGAGGCGAATTATGTAACAGAAGTTTGAGAGGGGAAATATAAGGACATGATCGATGCCCAATGACACTGCCTTGCGGGACGCCAAATTGAAGGCATCGAGCGGCGACACCATGAACTATCACTGCTAATACACTTGGTACATCAGATCATGTTTGAATACAACGCTCTGGCCAATCAAAAAATCTTATAATCAAACACACGTCTTGAATTAATTATTATTTGAAAGAACACTCAGTGATTATATAGCAGTGAAGAGGGTACTGAGGTCGTTAGCTTAATTCATTGCAAATGCATTGAAAAACTCACCAAGTCGAGTTGCCTCGTACGTTGCCCCTTAATGCAAGCCTTCGAGTGTATTGCTGTACCGTGGATGCTGAACTCGTTTTGAGTATATAGAATAAAAAATACATGTGTCGAAGGCGAGAACCCTTGAAAAATTGATGTAAGGCACGTCGTGTTGGGAGGGGAACAGATGGAGGGCAGAGGCGATGCAAAAGCGAAGGTGACTGCCATCCCTTGGAAAGAAACATGAGGTAGATGCTACTACTTGAAGTGTCTTCTCTCTTGCGTCTCCAATTCTTCCTGTTTAAGTATAATTGAAATTGGTGTGCTTTCATTTCACCATTAATTCACGACAACGTCCAGTATTTTTCATTGTATTCTAATTTGAATCAATAACGGAGCGAAGGTGTAGGAAAAACACTGTAATTCTATTCATGCTTTCATATTTAGTTTAGGTATATTTAGGTAATGTCCAAACCACCTCAATTATGATTCCCAAGAATATTATGATGGGCATTATAGATAATATGAGTCCTGCCAACTACGGGACTCGGCCCAAGAGGCCGTGTGTCGTGCCCGGCAGCGGGAGAGGCAAGGCTTCCGCGGTCGTCATCCCACGAAACCCATGCAGGGAAGAAATAACTTCAGCAGGACAGAAGACTCAGAAGAAGGCGAAAGTAGTAAGAATAGGAACCTGGAACGTCAGGACAATGTTGAGGAGAGGCAAATTAGAAAATATTAAGCGAGAGATGGAAAGAGGTAACATAGATGTTTTAGGCCTCTGCGAGGTGAGATGGAAGGATAGCGGGGATTACTGGAGTGACAATTATAGAGTAATATACAGCGGCGGGGACGAGAGCCAACGAGGGGTTGCCGTAATTTTAAATAAAGGGGTAGGAAGAAGCGTAGTCAACATAGAGCAAGCGACAGATAGAATTTTACTCGTAGAGATTAAAGCAGAGCCGACGAACTTGGTCATTATTCAGGTATACATGCCACCGAGCAACCACAAGGAGGAAGAAGTCGATAGGATGTATGATGAGTTAGAGGATATCACCGCGAGTGTTCCTGCAGGGATACATTTGATAGTGATGGGGGATTGGAATGCGACGGTAGGCGAAGGAAGAGATGGTGGTGAGGTGGGGGACTATGGGTTAGGCACGAGGAATGAACGCGGAGAGAAAGCAATTGAATTCTGCAGGAGACAGGGGTTAGTCATCACTAACACATGGTTTAGACACCACAAAAGGCGTAGGTATACATGGAAAATGCCAGGTGACTCAGAAAGGTATCAGTTAGATTATATTATGGTTAGGCACAGGTTTAGGAACAGTGTGATAAATTCGCACAGTTTCCCAGGAGCGGATGCGGACTCTGACCACAATTTAGTTGTTATGAAATGTAATGTTCGTTTCAAGAAGATAAGGCAAGGGCGGCGGGTTAAAATATGGAATTTAGAAGCAGTAAATGAATTAACGAGGAAAGAGTATCAGGAGGCTGTAGAGAAAATGATGGATGACGGTAAAGAACTGAGTGCTATCGAAGAAAAATGGGAATGTATCAAGAAAGGGATATTGGAAGCCGCTAAAGACATTATAGGAACCGTTAACGGGAAAAGGATAAGGAAACCATGGGTAACAGATGAGATGATTGCAAATATGGATGAGAGAAGAAGATGGAAAAATGTAAACACAGAGTTAGGCAAAATGAAGTACAAAGAGTTAAACAATAAATTGAGAAGGGCCACAAATAAAGCAAAAGAAGAATGGTGGAAAACGCAATGCGAGGATATGGAAAGTTTACAGAAGAAGGGTGAAATTGGTGCTCTATACAGCAAGGTTAAGTTATTATCGGGAAGTAAGAAGACAAGATCTGTGCTAACAATTAAAGATAAATGGGGTAAGATAATAGTTGAACCAGGAAAAATCCAAGAGAGATGGAAGGAATATATAGAAACACTGTATGGTAAAGAACTTAGGCCGACAAAGTTAGACATAGAAAAGGAACATGACGTAGAAGAAGATAGCTTAGGTCCAGGCATACTCGACGATGAAATAGAAAGGGAATTAAAGGAGATGAAAGCAAATAAGGCTGTGGGGGTGGACAATATTCCTGTAGAAATGTTGAAATGGTCAGGGAAAGGTGGGAAGAAGGCCATATATGGACTGATTCGTAGTATCTATGAGGAAGGAATCTGGCCGGAAGATTTTGTGAGATCGGTGTTAGTTCCTATCCCAAAAAAGGCAAAGGCTTCGTCATGTGAGGATTACAGAACAATAAGTTTGATATCCCACGCAGCTAAAGTTATTCTCAGGATCATCAACAAAAGGATAGAGAGTAAGGCAAATGATTACTTAGGGGATGATCAGTTTGGGTTCAGGAAAAGAAGAGGTACGCGTGATGCCATTGCAGTAATGAGATCACTAGTCGAGAGGAATATAGAATACAATCAGGACGTTTTTGCCTGTTTTGTAGATTTCGAAAAAGCGTTTGATAGAGTGAATTGGGAAAAATTAATGCGTATATTGCAGAAAATAGGAATGGATTGGAGGGACAGGAGACTGATCCGCAACCTGTACATGTCTCAGACTGCTCAGGTGCGAGTGGGGAACGGAGAGTCCGGATGGGCAGTGTTAGGAAGAGGTGTAAGGCAGGGTTGCCCATTGTCACCGGTACTGTTCAACGTATATGTAGAGGAAATGATTAAAGAGGCATGGGAAGAACTGGAGGTAGGAATGAAAGTCGGAGGGGAATTGGTAAAATCGGTTAGGTTTGCTGATGACCAAGCATTAGTTGCTCAGTCAGCCAAGGGGTTGCAAGCACTGCTGAGTGGATTGGAGGTTCAGTGCGATAAATATGGGATGAGAATCAATATTAATAAAACAAAGGTTATGCGATTTTCCAGAAAGAAAAAGGCTAAGCTAAATATTAAAATAGGCGGGGAAAGAATAGAGCAGGTGGAGCAGTTTACATATCTCGGAAGTGTTCTGGACCAATACGGTCAAAGTGGTAGGGACGTAAGGAGAAGAATTGCGCTAGGAAAGGAGGCTTTCTCAAGGAGGAGGGAGTTGATGACGGGGACGTTGAGTAGGGACGTTAAGACAAGACTCGTAAAAACTCTGATATGGAGCGTAGCTATGTGCGGCGCGGAAACGTGGTCGCTGAAGCAGGAGGATAGACGTAGATTGGAGGCTTTTGAAATGTGGGTGTGGAGAAGAATGGAGAAGGTGAAATGGACCGAAAGGAAAACAAATGAGGAAGTACTAGAGATGGTGGGGGAGGAGAGGGGTTTGTTGAGAGAAATCCTATGGAGGCAGGAAAAATGGATGAAAGGCGTATTGAGCGGTAGTGGAATGTTGAAGAGGGTAATAGAGGGGAGAATGTTGGGCAAGCGTGGCAAGGGTAGGAACAGGATAGGGATGTTGGACGGGATGAAGGGAGGAAGGAGGTACACCGAGATGAAGAGGGACCTGATGTAGATTAGTTGCTAGGTGGGGAGTCACAAAATGTTTATTTGATAGTTGTGTCCATCCAAAAACCTACCTTAACCGGTAGATTACCTAATAATAATAGGTAATGTCCAACCAAAAGATAGAAGTGTGAAACGGCATATTTATACTAAAAAAGCAAGAGGTCCTTTAGCGTACACGGACTTCAAAAAAAGCATGCATTTCACAATTTACATTAATAGTATTTTACAAAATTTTCGTAAATATGAAGATGGTCGATATCCCTTTATATTTCCAGAAAATTTGAATAGTCAAAAAATACGGCAGCGTTGCAAAAAAATGCCAAAACTAATTCTATGCCTTTTAATCGCGGTTCTAAATCAATAATGAAAAGTTACGTTGGAAAAATGTCGCCACCGAAGATTGATGCAGACGAAATGAACTATCCGATTGGTTTAGTGATGAAGTAATTCGAACAATTATCTAGAGATAAAGTACGGCGATTTCATTATTAAAAGTGGGAAACGTAGTCGGATAAATCATGATGAGTTTAGTTTCCTAAAAATTGTAGACAGAAAAAGCCATGGAAATAAAGGAGAATGGACTAAAGGCAAGGTTAAATCCTCAGAACTAAATGCTATAAATGCTATCTATGCTCATACAATGACTCAGGTAATTGGAAGACGAAGCGATGGAGGAATCAAGAGGTTAGAAGATTAAAACAGAGATGGATGTCATTTAATCAACCAATCTAAAGCAAGCGTATCCTTAATGATGATGTCTGTGTATATAGTTCGGGAAAATTCCGCCATAATCGTGAAAAATTGTTAGAATAAGAAGACGAGTTTGACATTAGGGGAAACAAGGTGAAAGCGACTTGAGATTGATGTGAAGGGAACAATTGACACTAAGACTTCTAGAAAGATTCAGAAGAGAGTTTACAGGCGACATTGAAGGAATTATTATGACCCCACACCATTTGGGTAGATCAGATCACAAAGACAAGATAAGGCAGATAGATGCCAGTACAGATGGACACATTCAATCGTTCTTTCCACGGACAATCAGGAATCATAATAACAAGACATAAAACTCACCCAAAAAATATAATATGAAAGACATTTAATTTACAAGTTAGGACAAGAATAAACGTTGCTTAGACATAAGGTATGCTCATAGGTGCATGTGCATGTTGGTTGATAGTATACGTATTTGCATGCGTGTAAGTAATTTAATTGTGTACCCTACAAGCTACAGGGTGTGTGGCAGGGGGTGGATGCACACCATACTAATTTTGACCCGAACATGACTTTATCGCGGTCGGACAAAATATAATGAACCCCTGTCGTTCGTGCAAAAAATAACATCTTAATTATATCTGTTGTACTCTTAATCTCTCTAATTTGATTGACGTTATCTCTCCTACCATAGTACGATGGGCGTAACAATAAATTTTCAAGATTACTGCTAAAGAGACTCCCTTCCAATGTATGCATGAACTTCAAACTTTAATTTAACCTTCGCTTCATTAAATTATTCACCGTATAGCTGCTCTAATATTTTGGATACGCTACTAAGTTTATCATAACGTTTCACATATCTAGCTCCTCCAAACTGCACGCGATCCAATTAGGCAATTAATCCAACTTCGTGAGGATCCCCGCTGCATATTCTAAATGAGGCATAGCCAATGGAAGAAAACATTTTTCTTTGACTTTTTCTTCATATCTTCCCAGTACTCGTCTAATAAATCCTAATTTTTTGTTAGCTTGTCCACATATTCTCCGCGTGTGTGTTTCACCCAGGAGAGGTCGTGAGTGAGGGTAACGCCTGGGTATCCAATTGAGTCTGCTCGATCCATTTCGGTGTTCCTGGTGTAGTAGGAGTTCGGGAGGGAATTGCTCTTTTTCCAAATATTAATCACTGCGAACTTGATTAAGTTTAATTCTTATTTCCAAGTGTCACACCAGCGTTGTATAGCATTAATGTCATCTAACAAAGCTGCTGTGTTCTCAGCATCACGGATATCACGGTATCTCATTGATCATCAACAATCTTACTAATGAATATGGAGTCAACGTATAGTAACGTATAGTACGAAAAAATGTGGTCCAATAAAACTTCTCTGGGGAACACCTGAAGTAACTTCTACTGCATTTGAGCTAATTCCATCTATCACTAATTTTTGTACCAGACCATTCAAAAAGTCTTTATTCCAGCCTCGGAGGTTATGAAGATTTTTGGATGAATAAATGCACCTTTGTTGTGTAGACTGGCATGAATTTGTGGGTTTTGCATGTGGTTTTATCCTCTTTTACGAGTGGTGGCCTAACATCAACTGGCAGACGTCCTTTCGGGGGCTTGCGGGGCAATATGGAGATGTATTGGCCATTCTCTTTACTATTGATGAAACAGGAAGCCTCGCCTTCAATTACCGAGCACTTTTATTTCTATTGGTATTGGTGGAGGCGTTAAAAATTAGGACTCTTTTGTTGAAAATGTGTTTTAGATTTTAAAGATTGGTTTAGTTTAAATCATAACTATCAAAATTATGTTTAGATCATATCAAAACGGGTTATGTCTCGAGAACTACAGTTCCGAGAGTTCTGTACCACCAGTCAGCTGTTATCCCGAACGACCCTCATATGAACCCTTGCGTTACATCCCCTTAAATGTTCCCAATGCCAATAAGTCAGCCCAGGGCACAAAGGAACAAATTACGGTATTACATATTATGAGTGTCATTAAACTCAAGTACGCAGTTTTCATCCGCAAGCTCGATATATTTTTACCGACCCCCAAGCTAACGACCCTGGGACCCTGGGTCTCACGCAATGCAATTACGGCCAGGAATTTGTGTGGAAGAGCAAACATGATACCCACTTATACACCGCTCTTCATAACTGAACGAGAATGGAATGTTTTATATGCCATTCGGAGCACACCACGTTTAGCCCGGTAAATATGAAGCGGCTAAAACAAGTGATATCGAGAGAAAAACATGCACTATACTGAGATTAAGACATAAGAATATCTAAGGTATAACTGGGCATGTTAATATTTTACTCACCTTATTGTTCGAAAAACTTGTGCAATATCTAAGAAAGAAGGTCAAAGGAACAATTGGGAAAGGTTAGTTTAATACGTATGGCGTATATTGGGAAAAAATGTGGCATGGGAGTAATTGGAAGGATGTCTATGTTACCCCATGGTTCTACTCTAGGAGAGGTCATGTCAACGGAGACGGTTAAAATTAGAGAGATTAAGTTTGGAACAAATAAAATTAAAAATGACTTTTTCCACGAACGCGCGAACGATAGGGGGTCAGAATAACATTGCCCGACCGCGGTAGGGGTCATATTTGGGTCAAAATTAGTCTGATGTGTATTCACACCCTGTCACACCCCTTAGCGGTGGCTTTCAGGGTATTAAAATATCTACATAGAGAAATAAACTTTGCTCTTTTGTATGGAAAGGGAGGAGACAGGGCTATGAGTACACATCTTCGTTGAAATACGCCGAAAAATCAACAATTTTCCGAGGTTTGACTAGATTTCTCTATTTTTCGTTGTGATATATAGACAATACACTCCTTATTGGCACAGCTGCAGTTGCTACTTTTCAAGAAAGACTCGAAATAATTTAAAACCGATGTCGCAAAATTAAACGCGCTCTTTTTTATTTCAACAATTTGAATGCATGAGCCAAAAGCTAAACCTTCATGGCTTTCAATGAAAATATGGAGTAGATGCTTACACAGTTGTAAATTTCGCACTTTATGATTTTAACCATTAATTCTGGTTTTTAGGGAATACATACACAACTATAAATATGTATATTTTTATATAATCATTTAATAATCGTTTAAATTAGATAAAAATTAATAGTATACGGTTCTGTATATTTTGATTGGTGTTTTTATTGGTTTTATAAGGAAAAAACATTTATGTATTCTATGTAATCCGGTCGTGTAGATACCAATTGTTTTTACAGTTTTACCATTGGGTCATACTCAATTAATCAAATGCCGTTGTACCTTTTACTTATCACTATAACTTAAGGAAGATATTTCTAAATTATCTGAGATATTTTTTTGACGATAGAGGATTTTAAGTTGAAAGTAGTAAACACGGGCTGGTATGGGTAAAATTGTTAGTTTTGCTGTCTGAAAAAAATATTAACTGTAGTTTTAGAGCGAAAATTCTGACGAATAAAGTTTTTTGACAAAAGACTACATTGCAGAGCAAGTGATAAAAAAATGAACGATGTGTACGTCGCCTTCTTAATTATTTCAAAGATACCGAGGAGACGAGTCGTATTATATTTATTGCATATTCGATTTCCAACCTGAAATTTCTTCAACAACAGTATTTTTTGTCTTTTGCTTCAATTTTCACTCGTCATCTCTGGAGAAAAAGTTCACTTGTCCTTAGATTCAGAGTTTTCTAATATATATTACTCGCAAACACCCCAACACACACAACCCACCGCAAGTGAAAAGGGCCGAAAGGAGAGATTAGGATTGAGAGCACTTCGATTCAAATCCCACTTGCCACCCACAGCGTCTATGGAATAATTACTGTTACTCAAATGCGTGCGATTTCACTAATCTTGTGTGTTTTGTTGTCTAGTACCTTCCCGCATGAGCGACTGCCATTTACAGTATTGCTTGCCCTGATTTGTTTGCTTTCATCTACATCTACATGAATACCCTGCGAGCCACCAAAAAGGTGTGTGGCATGGGGTGTACCATGAGGGAAGGGTAAGGGTTGAGGGGGGGGGCTTTCAAATTTCTCCGTCCATCCCTCGTCTCTCTCTCTCTGTGGGGGCACGCCTTTATTGCCTGCCTGCTGCGGTGTGTCAAATTCCTTAGCTGTGACTTTAGGGGCGAAGACCACGAGTTGTATGTCCATTTGAAAGCCGAATTTCCCCCTCTTACTTTTCAATTCTGCATTACCTGTCTTCTTATGATGGAGGCCTGTGGTATAAATGGTTGTGGTTCATTTTTTCCCTTTTTTGCATAACATTAAACTAATGGTAATTAGGTAAATTAACCATTGGTTTGAATTAAGTATTCCTCCAGCATGTACATACATATTGGCACGTCATTAGATGGATTTTTGCTTAATATTTTCCATTTTCCCTTCCTCTTCCATGTCCTTCCTTGTCACTCACCCTTACCACCTGGTGCTTGCAACCCCTGCCACACACATTTCTGGTGGACCGAGGGGTATTTATGTCCATGTCGAATTCAGCAAAGTAGAGAACTCTAGGATTACTCGGAGAGTGGCGGACAGAGAGGGTGGAAGTGTCGACATCTTGGGAAATGTCGTTCGAGCCTCTCTATTAGCCATGGATATTAATGAGAAATTTTTTTCTCGGGGTCCCGGAAAAGATGGTACACCAACTTGGCCCCGAAGAATTCGGATATTAAGTTCGCCTTTGTCAATCAGAAGTCTTATCCGCCTCGACTGGTCCTTCGGAAGGCCAGGGGTGGGGCGGGGCGAGGCGAGCGGGGATGGTGCGAGGCGGAATGGCCGGCCGAGGGGTGGAGAGCGTGACTTTCACCGCAGAAGCTCGCCGGAACTTAGCCCGGTGGCTTATTGCCCGTTGCCTTGGATATGCGAGCGGACCGCCGCGGGTCGCTTGTCGAAATTTGTAGGATAGCCTTTTACTTCGAGGGAAAAAGGGCAACCAAGGGAGAGAAAGAGTGAGATCGGCAAACTTTTTACACTTTCTCAGCAAATATTTATGACCTTATAAAGATAAACACCCTTTCAGAGGTCCTTTACGGGCACGGCGCGGGATTCGGGAGGGGTCGGTGGGGCGGGTGGGTGGGGAGGGAAGATCGTGTACCCTCGAGACAAACCCATACCCTGCCCTTTCTCTCCACACCCCTCCCCCGCCACCCTTTGTGCCTCCATTCCCCTTCTGACGCCAAACCCTACCAAACGAAAGGATTTTATTCAGCAATACCCTTCGCTCTCCTCCCAGCCTCTCCTCCACCTTTCCTTGGCCCGTCCACCCCTGCCCCCCCCTTGCCCTCGCCCCTCTCTTGGGGCCTTTCTTCCGGCGCCTTTTGTAAATTGTGATGAATGCTGCTTTATTATTTCATTTCACTCCCCGCGCCGTGTTTATATATTTCCCAATGCCCCTCCCATGATCCACAAGGGTCCTCTCGGGGGGCTCCGTCTTACTTTCGGAAGGAGAAGGGTTGGGGAGGAGAGAAGTGCAGTGGAGGGAGGAGGAATGCTTGAGGAAATTCCTCCTCCTTCCACGCCGCCACCGCCTCAACGGACGCCGGGGGAACCCCCCCCGGCCACTTCACCTTTTGTCTCCGCGAAATTTTCTTAACTCCCATTTCTTCGTACCTACTTCCCCCCCGCGCCAGCTCTCTCCCCCAACCAACCGTTTGAACCCCGTACCCCTTCCTTTTCCCGTCTTGATCTCCTCCTGTCAGGTCTCTGCGGCGTTCTATTCTCCTCTCCGACTTATTTTCCTCTCTTGGCGAGGGTGTGGGAGATCTCTCTCCGCGTGATTTACGCCTCCAGATTAAAATTTCGGGCGTCCAATTCTTTGGAGCGGGGAAGGGGGAGATTGAAGGCGTGTGGGCAATTGACCCACTTGATTAAAAGGGCTGGCTGGATTATAATCGATTGCCGGGCACAAAAATTTGCGTCTCCCTATGAAACGCCCTGCTCAGGATTGCTTCTATTATGACGTCAGCGGCACGGACGCATATTCTTTATCGCTCGTGTCAAACTAATGGGGCAAATTGAGAAGGATATTCGAGGGGGAGACTGTCTTTTCCCCGTCCCGCTTCCAGTTTCTGCGGAGGGAATTCTTAGAAAAAAAGGGCTGGAAAAATGTTCGATAGGCCTTCGCCCGGGACTGTAAGACCCCAGCGAGATTGTCACATGGAGGTGAATTTGAAATTGCAGCAATAGCAATGGCGATAGTGCACCATGGGAGAGAATATTCTTTATGGAGGGGAGTGGAGGTGATTGTCTCCGTCATATCACCAGAATGCTGGAGAAGTTGAAATACTTTTTCGTTTTACAGGGTTCGTCCGGAAAATAAGTGTAATGAGCTCAGGAAAAAAAATATTACACTTTTACATATCTTAAGCTAATATTCCTCAAAATAGGACCCTTGTGAGTCGATACACTTGTTCCAGCGGCGTTTCCATTCCTGGAACGCTCCCCCGAAGGCATCATCGGGAACCTCTCGAAGACACGTCGTCACGGCCTCTTTGACGGCGTCCGAAGTCCCGTATCGCGTTCCTTTCAAACTCCTCTTTATCTTCGGGAACAGAAAGAAGTCTGGTGGTGCCAAGTCCGGGCTGTAGGGTGGGTGCGGCAGCGTTGCCACGCGGTGCTTGGTCAAGAAGTCCGACACGACAAGCGCGGTGTGAGACGGCGCATTGTCGCTCAGGTTGTCAGTCATATACGGTTGATCGCTGGCCGGACGCGGGCGACTCGTTTTCGAAGGCTGTCGAGCACTTGGACGTAAAATGCAGCATTGACAGTTTGTCGTTCAGGTACAAATTCGTAGTGGACGACTCCCCTTTTGTCAAAAAAGACAATGAGCATCATAAACTTATTTTCCGGACGAACCCTGTATCCATTAATTTTTTATTCCGGTTTTGGAAAACCTTCATTGCATTTGCGAATGGGTAGGAACGCAATAAATAATGTGACGAGTTGTATGTAAAGTTAAAGAGAGTTGTTATTTTGCTCTAGTTAGACCTCATTTGGAATATTCCGCAAGTATTTGGGGTCTTTGGGAAAAAATTTGGCAAAAAGAATTAAATAAAGACCAAAGAAAATCCGCCCGATTCGTTCAAAATCGTTATAAAAAGAACTCAATTCTGACATGTCTCTTAGGGGATTTAGGCTGGGAGCCAATTGAAATACAAAGAGAACAAGACTTATACTTAGCTATATATATATATATATATATATATATATATATATATATATATATATATTTGTTACAGGTTCCTCCCACCTTCCCCTACCTATTTGAAAAACCCCAACCCTCTCATTCCTTACCCTTTCCTCCTGGTGCTACACCCCCTGCCACACACCTTTTTTGTTGCCTCGCAGGGTATTTATGTAGATGTAGACTTTTAGAAAGGTTCAGAACGAGCGAGTTGAACATTGACACTTAAGGAATTATAATGGCCCCATACTACTTAGGTATGATTGGACCACAAAGATAAAAATAAGGGAGATAGATTCAAATACTCATTCTTTCTCAGAACAATCAGCAGTCATAATTGTAAGAAACCGAAGTCCATTTAGAAATATCAAAAACATTTAATTTACAAGTCGGAACAAAATTAAACATTGCAAAGATATCTGAAGGTGCATGTGTGCATGTTAATTGGTATTTTGTGTGTTTGCATGTGTGTGTATTGTAAGGGTTCTTTCATGAATAAATGCCATGTTTTTGTTCGTCCAAATTGTAAATTTGTGGCTTTTGCATGCGGTTTTTTCTTTATAAACTACAGGTGGTGCTTTAACACCCCCCGCTACACGCCCTTGCGGCGGCTTGCGGGGTATTGAGTAGATTTAGAATTAAATGCATTAGAAATACATAACTGCGTCCATAGATCATTATGGTGCAATTGTGCTCTAGTGTTTTTGCGTACCTATTATTTCTTTACTAGTTTTGGAGGCAGTCAACAATTATCAAATAATGTTTAAAAACCATGATATTGAATTTTTCGATTGGCGCTTATGGACAATCTTCTAATTTACTAAGTCTATTATTATAATAATAATTAAAAAATGCCAAATTTTAACTTGTCAATAATGATTCAAAATTGGATGTAAGCAGAAGGCTGTCTCGCAATCGGTCACGTAATAATGCTCTGTTGTTGTGTAGTGCCTCGGTGGAGTTCAAATGGCATCCGTCAAGGTCAGGCTCACGGTCAGAGTACCGTGAAACACTGTTCCTTGGAGTTTTTGCCACTTTGTCAAAGACAATTGTGGTACGTCACGGAGATCACTTAGATATCTCCGTCGAATGAATACTAATATGGATTGAAAATCGTATTTATGTTTAACATAAATACGATTATTTTATAAAAACATATTTTAGGGTAGCAATAAAAAAATAAAAGCCTAGATATTAGAAAATATCTTTTCACAGCAATTAGTGAAAATCTACAGATGGATTTAATTTTGGAATAACTTTTATTAATGAATCTAGGAAATATAATAAAATTGTCGTTCATCGATTCCATTCCAAAATGAATTCTCTCTAGTTCGCTGATTCCATGGATTATTCCTCTTGTTATTCAAGATATGTATAAAAAGTATCGGTAACAATTTTTTTCTGACGTGTGCGTGAAGTACTGAATTCAGACCATCGTCGGTTGATTGTGTTCGCATGATCGCAAATCGTGTTATTGGCATTCATAAGTGCACATCACTACGAGTGTAAATTTGGCGATGCGACAGATCTGCGCTAAACTCGCCCTCCCGAAGGTCTTAGGACGGATTACCAAGAGAGCAGAGTCGAGTGTCTTCTTGAGAAGACATTCGACGCCACAGCACTACGATTGTTCCCCAATAATTATAGCCCCGAATTGGCAGAAGCAGACTTTTTCCTATTCCCAAAAGTGGTGAAATGCCCCCTCAAAGGACACCACCATGGGACCCCAAGTGTCGTCTGAGAATGGGAGGAGCCATTAGACGATCGTAGGCTGAATTACAGGTTTAACTTAATGCGTACATTTGAAGTAAGTTACTTATCTGAGGATATTAAGTCGACATATTACACAAACCCATTTACTATGTTAGATCACATCACGGAAAGTAAAATCAGGAAGATTTATATTAAAACGGATAGACATAATTAGAATTAGTAGTGTATATATCTGTCGATATCCATCATGTTCGTATTATTTTTATTTATTAGACCCATCTTTTTAAGCAGCTCTACAGCATGATTTGAGTATTCGCATCCTGTTATCGAATATTTATAAGTACTTTCATTCGTGTGATAAATATTTTTCAAATGCAGGAACAAACTAATATTTGTGTAGATGTGATATTATTTGGCTTGCATGTGGTTTTACTCTAGTTAACCGGAGGTGACCGAGCTTCCCCCGCCACACGTTCTTGCGGCGGCTTGCGAGCTATTGTGTGGATGTAAATGTAGAAAGAAGTTTTCACGCGTTCCCTTAAAAACATTCCGGAATCCGCCTACCTGGGAGCCGTCGAGGCCTTTAAAAAACCACAAGGGCCAAAGTGTGTGTCGACGCTCAAGGGATGTACTTATTGAAGAACTTTGAGGGGCATTGCAGCAATATCTGAAATAATAAATCTATTTTTCCGAAAATTTTCCCGTAAATTTTATAAAAAAATCCTTTAAATATTATTCGTGAAAAGGGTTGTCATGTTTTTGTAGCCACTAAACTTTAAAAGCGTATCTCAGTCTGAGTTATATGTACCCAATCTAAAATTAGATGTAAAATCTAAAGAAATGGGTTGATATTTAAGTGAAGTGTTTCCATACTCTGGGCATTGGTGCATAAAAATAGTCTTGATTCCACGAAAGTATTTCTTACAGGAATGGAGAATCTACTGAACTAGAAGTCCAAATTTGAACGAAAAATTATTTGCTATAAAATTTTCAAAATTACTGGAGAAATAACAAAATGTTATTATGAAAATATTTTAAATTTATATTTGAAATCAATGAGAATAGCAATTAAGACATTATGTAAACCATGTAAGACATTATGTAAACCAGATATGTTGGTTTCCTCAAAAGTGCTACCTCTTAGCGAGTAACTGCCATCCAGTTTATCTAAAGAGCCAATTACATTTTTACAAATGTAACACCTAGTTTGTTATCCTTAAATGATGTTTTCGCAACAATCAAACTAGCATTATTCCCGGAATTTCCCTCCTCCAACACCATCTTCAGAATACCACTGCCTTTCAGCATCTTCTGCATCCAATTGTTTGCATTCCTCGAATTTCTCCCAACAGCCGACTCTGCTCCCTTGCCATGCCGTCATCCTTTGTTTTCTTTCCCATCCATTTTATTTCTTCCATTCGCCTATACACACACACTCACACACATCTCAAAGGTGCCATTCCATGTGTGCCCTTTTCCCTCAACCAAATGTTCCTGAACCATAAAAAAAACAACTCTCCATTTTGAATTTTTATTCAATTTTTTCTTTGAATCTGTCTTTCACGTCTCTATCATCGAATTCAACCTCTTTTTAAACGCTTCTTTTCATGCGTCAGTTTTTTATCAATGAAAAGTAAATAAAGTGAATAAAAAAAACAATAAAAAATAACATAAATAAATAAAGTCCGCACCACTCTGCCCAACCAAATTCAAACTACTTCACAAAAACAGATGAAATGTTTTGCCTGATATGTTTGTGCCCCCAAATTTTGATGATTATCCAAGCCTACCTACTTATCGAGTCCCATAACTTTCGTTTCATCTACATTTCTCATCTACATCTACATTATACCCCGCAAACCGCAGCAAGGGCGTGTGCCGGGGGTGTTACGTCGCCACCCGTAAAAAGGAACAAAACCGCATGCAAAAGCAACACATACATACAAAATTATACCCACAGTGGCGTATACATTGCTGCAAAAATCCTTTCATTCCACAGGCATGCGAATACATATACTATCATCTAGCAAATATTTTCACCTTAGGATGCGGTAATAAATTTATCCAATCACGTGCAAGCTAGAATTTGAAAAATAAGAAGGCAAAATTTCACTACCGCAGGGATATGCAATATACAACTGTCTCCACCCCAAGGACACAGGTAGGGAATGTGAACCAAAGCTCCTGGTAGCGGGAGGGTTTCCAACAAATAGTAACGAGGAATAGAAGGGGAATCTTAAAAACAGAGTTGGCAGAGTAAGTAATACTGTAACGAGCACTACAATATTTGAAGATAATTTAATGAGGTCATGCGGAAAGAAAGGGTTTTGACCACAAAACACACAAGGTTAGTGAAAGTGCAGATGATTAATCCTTTCATCCTAAACATATCGATCTGATTCTGCAACCCACTGATAATGTTCATAACCATTTAGCTCTGTGGTTGACTAATCTTTAATCATCCGCAATGATTACCAATTTGAAGAGTTTCCTATATGATTTCACTCCAGCCTCCTTCCCTTCCCATGCCTTGCTTACACCATTTAACCTACTGGTACATTGAAAAGAACATGTGATAATTGGACATCGCTTCCATGGATGACTAAATCTTTTAGGAGTAGTGACCTAACACCTCTTGCCACACGCCCTTGCGGTAGTTTACGGGGTAGCATGTAGATTTAGACGAAGCTGCAACCCTGCATGTGACATTGTTTCATCCCACTTAGTTAGTTTTTTCACGTCATGTGTAAGTAATTTTGCGGCGAGATTTCATAGCAAAAATGGCAAAGCGGATTCAAAAACGATATTATGTGCTCCCGATCTCAGTTCAAAAAAGAACCGTCTTCGACAAATGACGTATGCTCGGATAGTAATTCGAAAGTCTTCTCCATTGCCTCGCAACTAGTCAAAGGGACCTTCTTTCTTTAAGAATTCTTCCCTTAAATTTCATTGTAAATATTTTTCACAATTAATTTTAGGGTTTATGTGGATTTGATGAGGAATAAAAATTATGACTGTTCCTCGGGTTTACAGGAGTCTAATTTTTCTTCGATCGAAACCTCTTTTTATAAGGGTTCGTCGTCGTCTGGTTGGGATTTTGGATATTAACTGGAATTTGCTGATTGTGTCTACATATACATAAATATATATGTATATATATATATAAATATATACATGTATATATATAAATATATATATATATATATATATATATATATATATATATATATAACTTAGACAGCAACACACGGCACGAGAACACATAAAAAGAACGCTCACAATAGTATCTTGATAATTTCGACGAACTCCGTCTTCTACGGAAGATAAGATAGGACAGAGTCCTATCTTATCTTCCGAAGAAGACGGAGTTCGTCGAAATTATCAAGATACTATTGTGAGTGTTCTTTTTATGTGTTCTCGTGCTGTGTATTGCTAAGTTTTTTATTCAACACTTCCGTGTTACTTCGAAGAAACCATATATGTTTATATATTAAGTAGGGAGAAAAGAAAACCATTATTTTTGCTTGAAATTCAAAATTTTATTTAAGATGTTTCGGATTGCCGGATTTGGATCAAGTATGCACCGTTTTGTTGTCATTCTAAAGGTAGCTTCGTAATGCCTCTCTCATAGAAGTCTTGGTCCCTATTGGCAAAAAACTATAGTAATCTATTTTCACAATCTTCTCTTGATCGCCATTTCATAACACTCAGGAAGTTTTGCAATGCAAGAAAAAGGTGATAATCGCTTGGTGCCAGGTTCGGACTATATGGTAAATGCATTAAAACCTCCCACCAAGCTCCCAGAGTTTCTGGCGAGTCACTACAGACGTGTGTGGCCTTGCGTTGCCTGATGAAACATAACAACTCTTTTGTTAACAGTATAGATCTGAATTTAGTGTTTGGCCACGCGGAAGCAACTCATAGTAAATGATTCCTTTGAAGTCCCACCAAATACACAGTAGAACATTCCTGGCCGTTAGTCTTGGTTTGGCCACCCTTTGAGCTGCTGAGAGCTGAGAGACCTGATGTGGAGTAGGTTGCTGGAATGGGTTTTGTTTGGAGCTACAAAAAATTTATTTGATAGTTGTTTCCATCCAAAAACCTACCTAAACCGCTAGATTACCTAATAATAATACATGATACTTAAGGGACGAATAGGAAACGGACAAGGGTGTGGGAGGGGATATGTAGGTGGCTATTGGATGGATTGAGTAGGTTTGATTCATTCCGGGAGATTTAAATTCCTGGAGCAACCAAATATGTGCCATCTCGCAGATTCTCACCACAATGCCCTTTGCAGATTTGGGAAGGGTTTCAATCACCGAAACAGGAAGCAGCCATCGAAAGATTGGTCGTGGGAAGCAGCGTGGGCAGGGATGGGATAATTAAGGAAGATGGGAGTTTGGTGGAATAGCGGTGGTTATTCATGCGAAGGGATTGGATGGTAATGCATTCACCCGCTTAGATGGTAGGGCAGAAGTTACAAGCGAGGCGGTATTTAGTGTTCTTTTAGGTGCAGGTGGCGTCGGTTTGGGTATTGGTATTAAGGGCGGTGGCGGGCCTAGGGAGACGGCAGCATTTGCAGCGCGGCCGGTTGCATGGTGCGGACAGAGGCCGAGAAGTGACTATATATATAAATATAGATATCATTAGTATTCCAATTCTAGGATTGGTTTGCTCCACCCACTACATTCTACTTTAGTTGAATGCATGCTGCATATTCAAGGGAGAATAATGTGGTGGTTACCGTTGCCTTCCACGTCGCAGTACTGCGGCTGATACCGTGAACTTCACTCTCGCTCACAGCTTTGGCAGCTGATGCCGGGCCTACCCACGCGGTCTGTGCCACCGGTGCCTAATGGTGGTGGAACTGCCTCCTTTCATCATGACTTCAGGGTAGCTCCCGAAAGACCGTTATTGCGAGGTTTTCTGTTAATGTGTAGTTGCTTCGTTCCGAAAAAACGCTAACAAACTTATTCTAAGCTGAAACATTTTCGCCGCTTCGGCTCCAGAGGCAGACACACTACCCCTGGTCTACCACCGCCCACACACACATATGCATATATATATATATATATATATATATATATATATATATATATATATACACACACATACATACATATATATATATATGCATATACATAAAAAATATAAAAACATATGTAGATGATTTCTTCGAAGTAACACGAAATTGTTAAATAAAAAAACTTAGCAACACAAAACATGAGAACCCAAAGGAACACTCACACGTTATTTCTTGATAATTTCGACGGAATCGAGCTCCGTCTTCCTCGGAAGATTAGTTAGGACTCAATGAGTCAATCAGTTAGGGTCCGAACTAATCTTCCGAGGAAGACGGAGCTCGATTCCGTCGAAATATATATATATATATATATATATATATATATATATATATATATGAATACACACACTTGTATGAAATAGAAATGAAATATACATATGCATGCGCCCACATTTCCATTTTTAAAAAATCCCTCTCCATTGACAACGTATTGTAATTTTATGTTACATTTCCATTAACTTAACCCTTAGCCAGAAACAGAACATTAATTTAAAACAGATATACCCCCAAATAAATGTGCGATAATGTATTTTCACATTTTCGAGAATTCGGTTAGTCCCACGAGTCCCAAATGACGCATTCAGAGAGGGTAGGTGAACAAAATTGCTTTTGCCTTTCCCAACATTAAATTACCAGAAAATTGGTATGGGAGAAAATATTAATTTATTAGTTTTGTTCCCTGTGGCCAATTAAATTAGCTCTATTGAAACTCTGTGGCCTTTGGATCCGTACCTGGATGTGAAGGCTCATTATTTTGTCTAATAAGGTTCTCATTTCAGAAAGAGGAATATTCACCTCTAGAAAATATACATTCAAATACATACTACTATTCAAAACCTCATCGTAGAGGAAGAGCTGCTTACGAATTGTTTTCTTGTGACGGAAAAATTACTTTGGGATTGCCGTGTTCCAATTTATTTATTTTATTAATTTATTTGTAAATAGAACCACATGCAGCAGTAACTTGCCTACTTGAGTAGAGCATGTAAAAACATAAAAAAGGACGCATACATACGAAAACAACAAATATTAACAATTAATAACAGAAATAACAAAGTTCTTTATATTCTCATCTGGTTATGGAGCAGTGGAAAAGAGCAAGGTCAGTGAGCATGTGTTGGGAAAGCAAAAAAAGGATCAATGGAATCAGGGAGTGGGCTTAGTTGGGAGAGGAGAGGCGGAAGAGGGCCTTTAATTAGTGATACCCCGGGAGTGGGCTTTTGGAGACATGAATGAGTGTGCGCGGGTGGGTCGTGGAGATACGACAACGGCTAGTAGTTCGAGGGAGCCAATGAGAGTATTGTGACAGTGTTGTACATGAACTTTAAGTCAGATGTTACTAATTTGCTAAAGACAAGGTAAGGTCAAAGGTGGAAAGTGAAGACAGAATTACCTCTTTGGACGCATCACGGAGGTCGGGGACCCGGTTAATTTTTTCCACCCTTGAGTGATTTTACTGAACATTTCATAGTCATTGACAATTTTAGATTTCTTCAATTGATTGAATCAATTGACTGCCTGCTGAATCAATTAAATGTAAATGTTGAATTTAGCATATGAAAAGTATGAATATTGATGAAATTATTTTAAATAAAACTTGCAGAACAACAGTGAGGGAAGTAAAATGGATTGCAAGGAGATGCTGCTAACTTAACTTTGTTATTGGTTAATATTTTCGGGGCTGTGGATGGTTAATAACTTTTCTAGTTCTATTAAGGGGTTGCTTTGTATTAATATACTTAATCGTTTTAACTGTCTACAGGTTCGTGTCATTCATAACGCTTTCACCATGTTCATTCCGTACTCAGTTGAAAGATCTTATTTGAAAGTGTATTTCTCTTTCTGAGCGGATTGGGGGCAACTTTTAACCCATGCTGTCATACTAAAGTAATTACCAAGAGTGAGAAGGTTCAAGGATATCCTGGCATCCTCCCAGGGGGGAGGGTGGCAGTCTGTATTTTGCCCACTCTCGAGCCACGACCGTCTGTTTGCCTCCCTCGGTCCCACATCGAACCCATTTCATTCCATTTCCCTCCCACCCTCTTTCTCTCTCCCTCCCTCCCATATTCCACCCTCTTGAAACTCCCACGGCGTCCTTCCAACCTTCTCCCATTGCCAGGGCCGCATCCACTCTCATTCTTATCCTTCTTTTACCTTTTACCGTCTTTCTTCCATTTCCCCCCCTTCCTCTTTCCCCTAATTTTCTTCTTCCTGATCCAGTGGCAATTCCATGTCTCCTTCCTCTCTCTCACACAAATACCTCCTCCTGCCCTCTTAGCTCTCTCTATTTGGACGAATACCAAAGGAATAAAGGCCAATGGAAGAGAATGCTCGTTATAAGAGCGTTTAACACCGAGTACGTATGCTCTTCCTAACAAATTGGCCAATGATGGGACGAATCCTTGATAATGAACACAGATTATATTAATCGTGCCTTTATGCTTCGAGCTTCCTGAGTCTTCCTTTGGAAATTGGGTGGTAGGCACTTTTTTTGCTGTGATATTTTTAATTTTCTCGATTCGCTTTTTTGCTAATTCCTTGTTAGATATTTAGATTGTTTTTTATCAGCCCTATTTATATATGTATAATTTATATATTTATATTATTGATAAATTTATATTTTCAGTATCGTTCCGTCACAAATTCTCATATATCATCTGACTTTGTAACGTTTTGTTGTGTATAGGTTGAACTTAAACGCTAAAATGCGAAGGAATTCAATCCGGATCAATTTAAATTTAAAATCTAAGATGCAGCCAGAAGGGATCTTTATTATTTTAGTAATAAAGTTTCTTACTGTAAGTATTAATAAACATACCTGAAACAAGTGAATTTTGTACGCTAATGTACCTTGTTTCATTGGCATACATATTTAATTCATTTTATTCTTTCGAGATTACTTTATTTTACGGTCGAAGTAATTTCGGCATCGACATAAATACCTCGCGAACCTCCACAAAGGTGAGTGGCAGGAGGTATAAGCACCAGGAGGGGAGAGTGAGTGGCAAAGTACGATATCTACATCTACATAATACCCCACAAGTCGCCGCAAGGGTGTGTGGCGGTGGTTGTTAGATCACCATCCGTAAAAGAGAGTAAAACCACATGTAAAAACCAATACTTTCATGCAAACGTACACCCACGGTGGCGTGTATATTCATCCAAAAACCTTTATAAACTTACACGCATGCAAATATATGTACTATCAACTAGCATACACATGCACCTTAGAATGTAGTTAAAATAGCCGATTACATGCTTGTTAGAATTAAAAAGTAAGGAGGGAATAGGAGAGGGTACGGGAGGGGATATGGGAGAGGAAGGAAAAATATTCGTTAAAACTGTCAAATGACGTGCTAATTTGTGTAAACGTGTAAAAATGTGTAAATCCTGGAGGAACACTTAATTCAAAACAAGGGTTAATTCAGCTGAAAATAAGTTGTTTGTTACATGAAAAAAGGGAGTAAAAATGAACGAAAGCCATTTATCCCATAGGCCTCCACCAAAACAAGAGAACTTGTCACGGAAAACCAAAAATTAAAGAAGGGTAGTTTATTTCCTATTGTTTATTAATTTAATTTAATATTAGAAATAATAATTTAGAACACGTACAGTTTCCAAGACTTGCCTTGTATAGTGTACATGTAGCCCCGATGTGAACCAAATTTCGATATCGCCCCCGCGCCCTATCATTTCCACATTCCCACCATTTCTGCGTCTCCAATCCCACGGCTGGCGTCGAAAACCACCCCCCCGCCTCCCTTCGCCCCGACGTCTTCCCCCCCATCTTACCTTTTCGTGGCGTCTCCCTCCGTCAGGCCCTCCTCCCCCGCACTCCATATGCTCCCTGTCCAGGCATTTCTCTTCGGGAACAGTGCTTTTGTGGTCCGGGGCGAAATTGTCTTCGGCGGAGGCGAAATAGAGTTATCGCGGCGGGGGAAAGGGGGGGTTGGTGCCCTCTATGCCCTATATGGGGCTGGGAAGAGGGAAGGGCGAGTGGGCAGGGTTTCTCCTGGAGGTGGAGAGACATTTCTACTGAGGGGCGAAGGGAGTCGGGGGCGGAAGCACTACGGGTTGATACGAATGTGGAAAAGCGCAGAAAAAAAGGGAATGAGGCGGGCGTGGGGAGGGGGCGTAGGGGAGGAAAGCCCCGGGGAATGCGAGTTGAGGGAGGGCGGGCGGATGGGGAAAGTGGAAAGGGGGGGACGGAGGGTTGAAATGTTTTTAATGGAAGCAAGGTCGAAGGGGGATGGGAAAGGAGCAGAGATAAACTTTAATGTTTGAGGAAAAAGCGGTGCCGTGGAACACGGGAATGTCTATAGGTTCCTCGGAAAAAAATCCAGTCCATACATTGAAAACAACGGTGGATAGAATGTGCAGAGGGATTGATTTTTCCTGGACGAGTTTGACCTATGAGCCGAAGTCTAGTGTGTATTCATCCCCTGCCACGCACCCTAGCGATGGCTTGCAAGGTTATATAAAATACAAAAAAAATCTGTCGAAAATCCCGAAAGGAAATGCTCCAAAATCTCAAATTCCAAGGGCATGTCGCAGAGGGGAGGGGAATCAGGGCACCAGATATACACCAGTATACATCTACAATATCCCGCCACAAGGGCGTGTGGCGGGGGATGTTAGGTTATCATACTTGCATGCAGAATCCCAATCACCTCTACACAAATATTAGTTTTGATCATGGACTCGGAAAACAGATAATCACACGAAAGGAAGTTCCCACTTGCAACAACACTCAATAACAGGATGGGTATGTTCATATAGTATCACGCTCTAGAACTATTATAAGGAACGGTTTATTAAATAAAAATAATAGCATGCGGGAAAGAACATGCAGGATATGGACGGAATAGATAAAATGCCAATTCTAATTATGTGTGTACTAATGCTTATGAACGTAAATTAGTTCATGTATGAATTTGAATATATATTAACCCACAACACATAAAAACACATACTTGTATAAATTATGCAAAAATTGACAAAATAAATACAAAGGCTTGTTTAAGAGCTCTTATGCCAGTAGCGGTTTCTCTCTTTCTTATTTAATCGTGGTGTTCGAACCTGCAAGTGTGTATAATTCGTAGCATTGGTAATAATTCCTTCTGTTTCCAAGAAAATATATATATTTTCTTTTCAACAGTATTCAAAATTCCATTTTTCGGATATAAACGTAGCCCTCAAGAATTGATATTATCAAACTTGAGAGAATGGCAAAGTAGAAGATTGCAATAAATGGAAAGAAGGTAGAAGAGAAATTGTGCAAAAAGTAACGAGTACTAGGAGGCGGTTGCAAATCATGATGTCAAGTATTTCGGGACGGGTAATGTACGAGATAATATGGTAATTTCTCAAACAACGTATAAAGAAAGATTGAATGTTTATATTTTTAGTTGATAATCTACCGTTTAGTGTGGGTTTTGAGTGAACTTATTTTAAAAGAAACATTAGAAAAATGCATAGAAAAATTTAGGACACCATTTATTACGGAATAAATCATAGTTAACATGATCGGAAGAGGGAAATGGTGGAACGTGGAAACAATTGTACGAAGGGAGCGGTAAAAAGAAAGAGGAAGTGAACCGAGGCGAGAAAATAATAGAGCAGAGGAGAGAGAGTCAAAAGAGCAGATCGAAGTAAGTGGAGTTTACCGGGACAGGGAGAAATAGGCGTGCAATCGTATATAGGGAGGCGAAGGAACGGCCGGGATATCGGAATGATTTAGGTAAATTGTTAATCGGAGAACAAGCGGCTTTGGAAAGTAGGAAATATTATATTGATTTTTATGTTGAATGGGACTTTGAGATTATTACTATAGACAGCTTAGAACCAGGGAAAATTGATGGCGAGATGGAAAAGTCATTCGAAGAGAATGACTTTGCTTTGAACACAGATTATACGAGTATATCCAAAGAACGACTTAAGAAATAAGGCAAACGAGAAATAGGATTTAATGTGTGCTCTCTCATAGAATTTGTGGTGGAACAATTTGGCCGTAGAACTAGGATCAGTTTTGAGGATTACCTTACTTTTGCAACAACATTTTTATTCTTTTATTTTTGATTATCGTTAAATCCAAAGCAGAAATTCAACCTCAATGGCGATTGATTCAATTGAAGTACATTATTTAAATAATAAGCCAAAAAAGTTTCTCCATGGACTCTTGCCACTTTATGAATATTCTATAAAATGCTTGTGAACATGCAAAATTTATTTCATAAAATAAGTGACACCAAATCCTGTTCATTTTTATAAATGTTTTATTGCTGATATTATTCCCTTTCTACGTGGTTTTTGGTGGATCGCGGGGTGCCATGTGGATGAAGAAATAGAGTTGTTGTATGTAGAATCGCTGTTGAACTACCACCCCCTGCCACATGTCAATGTGACGGTTTGCGGGGTAATGTGTAGATGACAGAAATTCTGTTTTCTCTAAAATATCATTGAACGATTCTTTTTCAAGATGAACATCTGTCTGACCATTTGATGTCGTCATGTCAGTTGTTAGGAATTTGATGCCATAATTTACTTTAAATGTTAAGGATTTAAATAATTCACCGGAACATATCACGCTCAGCATTTGTGAAATCAAGTATTCAAAACCTAGAAAAAAAGTAGAATTCACCATACTTTGAACTTCAGTAAATCATACATCCACAGATAGTTTTTTTCGTTAATCCTCATAATGGGTTTATTAAAATTAAGAGAAAATACTATTATCTTGAGTGCTGGACATAGCAAATGCATTGATTGACTTTACGTCCCTCGCTCATTTCGACCCTCGTGGAATTTCTTCAAATGTTAGAATTAATTCCTAAGAATACTACTCATAAAAACATACAAAAACCGTAGTACATTGAAAACGGTTGGGGAAACTTTAGTGGATACCTGTTGTTCAATAATTGCTGTGTTTACAAGCTCATGGCAAATTTTTTAGCATGTTTTATTAGGAGTTTCGGTGTCGCGAGGAGTATAATAGGAGTACGAATTCGAATTGAACTGAAAAATAAGGTGGTCATCATTATATACTCATTAAATCTCTTATCTGAGTCGGTAATACCAGTATAATGTAACAATAACCCTATTCGCAAGTAGAAAGAATGTACTAAGTCTAATAGCATTGAAAACGCGTGACTAGTTCTATAATGATTGACAGAACCCTATAGAAAACAATTGGATTTTTTGTCAACTATTTTGCAGAGAATGTTTGATTTGAATAGTGCACTTCATTGCATCCTGAATAGCGTGCAGGAAGATCACTTTGAACATGACGCGAATGCCCTTTGAGGGACTTACCTATGTGGAATTAACCTTCGAACCAATGGATTTTCTGCGAACCGAATACATACTGGAGGAAATGGACCTAATCGAGGAAAATTGTGATCGGTAACCCATCGTTTCCAATTCAGCCAGTCGAAATATGTCAATACCCAGCCGCAAATTCACTCCATCAATTCGGGAAAATTAGCGCATGGTAATTTTTCAAAATAATTTGCCCAATCTTTGTTCATCTATTCTAGCGACTGCATTCTAGTAGTATTTCATTTTATTGCACCTAAAAGAAAGAAATAAAATCCAGATAAAATCTGCCAGATTCGTGAAAATTGTTATGATAAGAAAGGGGTGTGTCGGGCCATTTATAGGAATTAAGACTAAGAGCCACTTGAGATGCGAAGAGAACAAACAAGACTTTTAGAAAGGTTCAGAACAAACGAGTTTAGCCGATGACACTAAATAAATTATAATTGCCCCACACTACTTAGGTAGATCATACTACAAAGATAATAAGATAAGGGAGATCGATTCCAGCACGGATAGATACAAATACTCGTTCTTTCCCCGAACAATCAGGAATCATAATAGTAATAAACCAAGGACACAATAGAAATATTAAAGACACTCCATTTACAAGTCAGGACGAGATTAAACTCTACGTACACATAAGGTATATTGTCAGGTGTGCATGTGTATGTTAATTGATAGTATACATCTTTGCATGCGTGTAATTTTTAAAGGTTTTGTACGAACGCAGGCGACTTTCCAGGTGCAGATTGGCAAGAATTTGTGGGTTTTGCATGCGGTTTTATACTCTTTAACGAGTGGTAACCTATCATCCGCCGCCACACTACCTTGCGGCGGCTTGCGGGGTACTACGAACGTAGATGTAAAGGACGTTAATAGGGTCACCGGAGAGAGGGGAAGGGCCGAGGAAAGGTGACGGAGAGTGTTCCGAGGTGGCGCAGTATCGATGTTCACGCTGAATAGCAGTCTTCAACCCCCTCCGCGTCTTCACACGCATCCCTCCAATAATGGATCCATGTACTCAGAGGAGCGGTTGTTCGGGGTAGAAGGGTGGGACGAGTGAGGCGGGTACAGGGGGGTGTGTTGGAATGGAGGCGAACGGGATAGGTCGAGACGTTGTTCGGAAGGTGGGTGGCTCTGGAGGGAAGTGCGGGCTCGAGAAGAGGAGGGGGTCCCCTCTTGGAAAGCCTGTAAAGAAGGTTTCATCCCGTGGCCATTTTGTCCCGGAAGATGAGAGAGGAGAAAGCCTTCTTTTCGTATGGGGAAGTATACGTCCGTGTCTTTCCCTACTTTGTCCCCGAAAACGACTGCCATTGGGCACGACGTACTCGTCCTCGTTCCTTCCCTCTCGCAATGAAGGGGGAAGGGCACCAGATGGCACTGTGCGTCGTATCCATTCGGGAATATGCGGCGGCCGTCGCGTGAAAATAGATTTTTATCGTGTCATTGTGTCCCAATTGGTGACGATGGAATTCAAATGAAACTTAAGTACACAATTTGCCAGTTTAACATTTTCCACACAACATGAGTGAATTTTCCTGGATATCCCTGGGAGAGAAGCGTGCTCTTGTTGCAAGCTGTGCCACGCAACATTTATCTTTGTATGAGGTAGATATCAATCTTAGTCATGGATTTTAAATTCTAGTAGTAAGCGTGTGTGTGTGTGTATATATATATATATATCCCGGATAAGGAAATATTTTTACTTTCGTGATCTGCTCAAAAACCGCCTTCCCCACATGTCCTGTGTTCGCCTTTTATGTGTTTTCCTAACCCCTTTCCTTAAACCTATTTCTGTTTGAATGAATATTTGTGCGCCGTATGGCGGAATTTTCAAGTTTGAAAATGTGTGTGTATATATATATATATATATATATATATATATATATATATATATATGTATATATATATATATATATATAGATGATTTCTTCGAAGTAACACGGAAGTGTTGAATAAAAAACTTAGACAGTAACACACAGCACGAGAACACATAAAAAGAACACTCACGATAATATCTTGATAATTTCGACGGACTTGAGCTCCGTCTTCTTCGGAAGATAAGATATGATATATATATATATATATATATATATATATATATATATATATATATATATATATATATATATATATTCTCCCCCTCCACATACCCCTCCTTCACCCCTCCCCCACTACCTGTTTTTCCCCTCTCCCTCGTCCCCTACTCTCTCTGCACCACGTACCCTTTTCCTCAGTCATATCTTATCTTCCGAAGAAGACGGAGTTCGAGTCCGTCGAAATTATCAAGATGTTATTGCGAGTGTTCTTTTTATGTGTTCTTGTGCTGTGTTTTACTGTCTAAGTTATATATATATATATATATATATATATATATATATATATATATATATATATATATAGATGACTTCTTCGAAGTAACACGGAAGTGTTGAATAAAAAACTTAGACAGTAACACACAGAACGAGAACACATAAAAACATGGACTTGGATGGACTCACAATAATATCTTGATAATTTCCACGGACTCGAGCTCCGTCTTCTTCGGAAGATAAGATATGACTGAGGACAAGGGTACGCGGTGCAGAGAGAGTATGGGACGAGGAGAGGGGAAAAAAGGTAGTGGGGGAGGGTGAAGGAGGGGTATATGCAGGGGGAGAATGCGGAGCGGAGAACAGGTGGTGGGAGAGGGGTGAAGGAGGAGGTTATGGAGGGGGAAAGGGAGGCCAGACGGGAGCGGAGATGGAATAAGGAGGATGCGGAATTAGTAACAAGCGACACAGAAAACTAACAATTCATCCACAGATACCACAACACCCATGACCAAGGCATCAACTCACCAAGTCATCATAAGGGCTTGACAAATCAAAACCCAGGACAAGGATGACAAAATGTATGCGGATGAATAAATTGTCCCACCCCCTCGCAAGAAATAAATCCACCTCCATCCACTCCAGCCCCACCCCCCATTTAGTGAACGACATTGAGACCCGGATGTTGATAGGCTTTACACAGCCATATAAATGCTAATTCCATTGTTTTTAATTTTATAGGGTTATCGGATGGGGGAAGGGATGCTAGTACGGAAACATTGTAACAGTGGTTGAAGGGGGTGTTGTGGTGGGAGGCATGTTTTGGGATGGGAAGACCCGCGGACGGGGAAGAGGGATTACATGAGGCGTTTGATGGCGAAGGATGATTGTTCACCCTGAGGTTCAGGGGTGTAGAGCACTGGCCTATATAAAATGCCGGGCAGAGTTTGCAAGTCAGAAGATAGATTACATTCTGAGATGTTCATGAGGAGTGGGGGAAGGGCGGGAGAGAGTTAAAAGGTGGGATGGAGAGGGGTGGAGTGGTGAAAATAGGACAAGTTTTGCATCTTGCTCGCAAGCAAGTGGGTGTGATTCTGGTGGTGGGAGGGGATTTGGAAAGAGGCTTGGTGGATTTGAGGAGATCTGATAGGTTGGCGGGCCGTTTGAAGGTAACAGAAGGGCATTTAGGAAGAAGATCTAACTGTCCCCTCTTCTTGTTTTTCTATTTGCTATATGCTATATTTGCTATTTGCTATATTATCTAATATTGTCTATTTCTCCTTTGGTGGGTGGAACAGCTCCCTAAAAGCCTTCCTTTGGCAAATGATTCGGAGCACTTGGGCGTCTTAAAAACATCGCAAATCTCAAGGCAAATTAAGTTTCCTCGGTGGTGTAATGGTAGCACGTCCGGTGGAAGATCCAGTGTTCAAATCCCGGTCAAGGAAACATTTTTACTTTCGTGATCTGCTCAAAATCCGCCTTCCCCACATGTCCTGTGTTCGCCTTTTATGTGTTTTCCTATCCCCTTTCCTTATACCTATTTCTATGTTTGAATGAATATTTGTGCGCCGTATGGCGGGACTTCGTATTTGAATGTATATATATATATATATATATATATATATATATACAACACATATATGTTTCACCCACCAAAACGCCATCTCTCGGGCAACATCTATCGGAGCACTTTGGCGCTTTATAAGATCGCAGATCTCAAGTTAAATCAGGTTTCCTTATTAGCTCAATAGATAGAGCATCCACCCGGAAAGTGGAAGGTCCGTGGTTCAAATCCCGGATAAGGAAATATTTTTACTTTCGTGATCTGCTCAAAAACCGCCTTCCCCACATGTCCTGCGTTGGCCTTTTATGTGTTTTCCTATCCCCTTTCCTTATACCTATTTCTGTTTCAATGAATATTTGTGCGCCGTATGGCGGGATTTTCAAGTTTGAATATATATATATATATATATATATATATATATATATAACCATAAACACACAGTAATCAACCCGAAGAGGTCGGTTTAGTAGGTGATGGTAGAGCTCACCCATGTACCAAGCCCGACGGCGTGTGAATATTAACACATCAGGGTAGGGGGGCCAGTTCCTTTCCCTGTGCCGGTTATGGTTTCCCAGGAAGATCTGGTACCCGAAAAATCAACTAGCTTGGGTGGAGCTGCAGGTGCCCAAAGTGCCTTGCCCGGGAATCGAACCCGGGACCCTCTGGTCAATATATATATATATATATATATAATGCACCTCATTCTACATAGGCGAATGCATTACCCCCTTATCCATCCGAATGAACAATCACCGCTACTCATGTAATTCTGCTTCACTCTCTTCTCTTCCTATCCCTTTACACGCAAGTTCACACAACCTATCATTTGACGAATGCTTTTCCCTAACAGTTCTAGATTCCCTACCCGATTCAGTCACCAACATAGAGGTGAGAACTCGCGGATCCGTATACATCCTATATTTCCGATCCTTTAAAATTCCCACCCTTAACCGCCATCTTTAATTTCCTTCCCAGCAGTCCCTAAACCTTCCGCTCCCTCTCCCCTCCCCAGGCACTCTTCCCTCAAAACCTCACAGTCTGACCTGAAGAAGGCCCCGGAGTAGGCCGAAAGCTTAAATCATATACAGTGTGAGTGTCCTTTTACGTGTTATCTATTTTATTCTGTGTTCTATTGTGCCGTCCAAAACTTATTTATATGTATATATATTCAATATATATATATATATATATATTATATGTATATATATTTTTCGGGTACCAGATCTTCCTGGGAAACCATAACCGGCACAGGGAAAGGAACTGGCCCCCCTACCCTGATGTGTGAATATTCACACGCCGTCGGGCTTGGTACATGGGTGAGCTCTACCATCACCTACTAAACCGACCTTCGGGTTGATTACTGTGTTTATGGTTTATATATATATATATATTTATATTCCACAAAAAACAAATTTTCATTTAAAATTTTAATTTCTAAAATGTACTCCCTCATCATTATTTTGAGAACACATTAATTTTTTTCGTTAGTTTCGTTAATTATCCTAACAGTTCTGAGATGTTACTTTGAAAAAGATACTTTGGGGCTCAGGGCAGAAAAATCATGCGCGTAATGCTATTTACATGGTAATGGACGAATAAATATGACTCTATTTCGTTTCACATCCTATAAATATTTCATTAAATTGTATGTTTATGATTCAAATATAATTCACGCATTGAATAGGTAGTAGAATGATACAGTTAAGAGGGCGAAAACATGGATTTTTGACATTTGCGACCTCTCATTGGATGTAATACCGTCAAATCTTTTCGACGGTGTTTTAAATTCGCCGCAAAGAAATCTTCCCCTTTTTCGCTTCGGCCGCAGTGGAGTAGCCTTCGTAAAACCATTTCTCTCTCTCTCTTTCTCCTTTTTTAAAAGCAATTTTTAAAAATATTTCTATATGGGTACGAAAAATATCATTCTTTTTTTTTAATTCTCAGCAGACCGTCGGAGGCATGGAAACGAGATGGACATTTGCTACTGCAAAAAAATCGAGATTGAACGCAATTTTTCCACCACCCCCGGGATCTTCTTCCCCCGGCGTTCCTTCTCCCCGTCCCTTATGTAAACAGGGCAAGACTATTCGAAGCGACGGTGATCCCATTCGAACATCTTCCCGATCGCACTTTCTTCGGAAAAGAAAGGGTATTTGCCAAGAGAAATAATGGAAGGAAGGACGGGAGAGTGCTGGGAGGCAAAGGGGCGGGGCTGGAGGGCACCGGAATGCATTTCCGATCTATCTCGGAGGGTTGCCGCCCCCCCCCTTTCCTCTTCTCCCTCCCCTTCCGTCCCTCGGGGGCGGAAGGGGAGGCCGGCACCTCGGGCCCTCCCCGCCCCCAGTCGCCCAAGCCTTCTCCACAGCGACTGCCCGGAGAGAAATGGTGCGCGAGAGAAAGAAAGGCGAGGCCGAACAATAGCGCCCTCCGCACGTGACGTGGCGACGACGGGTAATACTTTGCTAGACCCCCTCAAGTGGTCATCGCCTTGGGGTCGAGTGAACTGGAAGTGATGCTCTACCGGTATATCCTCGCTCCCAGTCCAGGGGCACGTGGTGAAGGTCGACGTGTTTGATCACCGGGCCCAGAGAACATCCGAAGTTGTCGTCAATTTATTCAGCGGATTCCCCATAACTGGGATGTTGCGACCATTCAAATGAACTTGTTCGTTTATAAAAAGTTTTCCCAATGCTTTGTCTAGTTGGGGACTGAATTTTGTGGTTGGAATAGAAATATTAGTGTTCCTAAATAGCTTTTTTAACAACCGATCAAGAAGAGAGTCGGCAGACTTTCAAAGCGAAGAGAAATTTGAAATCAGCTGCGTTTGGGGGATTTAGTATTCGGGATCACAGAATTCGACACAGTTCGCGAATGTAGAGTCCGCTCTTGCTTTTCATATTTATTCTAAAACACAAAACTGATTTTGCTTTGGCCCCTACTCTTCAAAACGTGGGCGACACCACGAGTAATCGTTGGTGCAGCCGCCTGTACACCTCCATTGGAGAGTGAGGGCTCTTTATCTGCAGATGTGCTTATTTCCTGTGAGTTACCGTCTCAGGCGCACTCTTCATTTTAGTCTGCCTCTAATGAACCCAATCCATCTATGCTTTGTGTTTGCGGTTGAATGAGAAAATTCTATTTCAGAGTCTTTATCCTTAACACCATTTTATCTTAGTGTTTGCATCAATGTCACTTGACGGGTCTTGTCGATGGCCTTGTAGAAATTGATGAAGACCGCATCCACTACAGTATTAATCTCCCTCAATTTCGGAATATCGCAAAGAAAAATGGCCAGTCGCGTTTCTCATGAATTGCAATTTTTAAAACGATTCAAAGTATGTTCTCGTAGTCGAGAAACACCATTGTATTGCTAAAAATTATATGTCCTAAGATTGTACAGCATGTTGATGTAAATGAATCGGTTTGTGTTATGGCCGACCAGATAGTAACTTACGTTTCCGCCTAGCCTAAAGTTACTTCAGTAACTTACAGGAAAGTAACTTCAGTTTCGGGCGGTGGTTATGGCTAGAGCCACCATTTTGCTGTCTAAACGTCCCTACACTCAGTACGCATTCTGCTGTGGTAGTGTGCGCAGACTGTGATTCTTCTACTTTGCTCTCAGCAAACTGTTAAAATGTGCGCGCTGCAACAGAATATCCCACTAGTTGTGAAGTGAGATCTGTGATAAGTTTTACTCTGGCGAAAAACCACAATTATTTCCCGGGTTTCGACGTTCAACGTCATCTTCAGATTTGAACACGACGTTCAACGTCGAAACCCGGGTCGTATCGATACACATTTTCTGTGGAATCACAAAGTTATTATTTTTTCATTTCCAAAACAAATCGATTCCATAAAGTTACACCAGGAACTATCTATTGTAAAAACCCACAAGCCAATTGAAATATTCATTGGCAACTTTGTGCAGTAGTCTACAGAGACGGAATAATGAGTGACGGTGGAGTGAGGCAGTGGTGAATTACAGTTTTAAAGCGGCCGCAGCGCCAATGTTCGCGACGAGGACACCGCTGTAGTCGGCCTAGTCTTGTGACAAATGAACAAATGATTATGTTAAAATGTAAGGCGGCAGATGTCTTCAAGGAAGAATTGAATAGCTTGTGTTTCGTTATGATAAATGCCTCAATTTGACTGACGACCATGTAGAAAAATAGTTTAAGAATGTGGCTTTCAAATGGAAATAATAAAACTTTGTCTTGTCACCAGGTTCATATTTTATTTTAAAACGTAAGTTACTTTCTGGATATTTTTCTTTAATTACTGAATTTTATTGTATGAAGTTTACGAACTGAATTATGGGAAGTTTACCTTCGGCTCATTTAATTATTCCAAGCGCTCCTCCCCTCTTTTGTTAGCAGCAACAACCGCAGAAGGAAAACATATTGCCCTTGACCGAAGGATATGATTTCTGAATGTAATTTGACGGATGGAAGCAACGATGAAATCGATGGAGATACGGCTGAATAAGTAAGTTGGGCCCTTCAAAAGCTTAATTACAAATGCCTCATTAGGTATCCTAATTGCTTATTATCATCGCGCGTCATGGATGTTCCAATACTTGGAAGCCCCCATTTCCCGTTCGAACGTGATTTGGAAACAAATGATCAGTTGAACGTGGCTCCCTGTGACGACGGCACGGGATCGGGAAATGAGTGATGGCCTCGCCCCGGAGCGGTGTGGGAAGGTTCTCCGTGCCAATACGTTCTTCAGAACGATCTGCAATTTGCCATTCCACCGTAGAGCAATCTATTTGAGTATTGCGATGTACTTTGAATAAAGTATGCGTCAATAACATCGACAGATTTGCTCTTCTTCGCTGTGAGAGCTTCACTATGCACCTGTGATACTTGTACCTCTTATTTCTCTGAAAATTTAGATTCCGAGTATTGTATTATTAAAACATCGAATATGTTTTATTAATTAATTGCAGCCCATCATCACAACCAAATCCAAACCATAGCATGACATAAATTAATTGAAAGTGTTCATTTTTCTCCGTAATTAAAAAAAAATTTTTAGGCTTAATTTATTAGATTATTTTGTGACCAATGATTAGTTTATTTTCCCATTTAAGTTCACTCCATTTTGGTAAATCCTTACACGAATACTCACTTGCAATATAGTATAACGTCGAATAAAAGGAAGTGATTATTTCAAAAAGATCGTATAGAGTATAGTATTTAACCGTATTGATTTTCTAATAACACAAATGTGTTACAAATGTACAAGTATATCAATTTTAGATACACATACTATCGTACTCCCTTATCGTTCTTGGAAAAATGGTATCTCAAATCTATTGGCTTTGTAATTAGTCTCTCTCATTTTATTGGCACGATCTCTTCTACTGTGATGCGATAAGGCAAATAACACATTTTCAACAGACCTACCTCCAATTTATTCAAGAGATTAATAAATAATTAAGTTATACAAGCTCTTGAATTAAACCTTCGTTCTATTGAGTGATTCCAAGCCTAGTTCCTCTGATAATCTGGATTCGCTACTGAGTTTGTGATACTAAAGTTTTACAAATCGAGCTCTTCTCCGCTGCACGCGATCCAATTCGCCAATTAGTCATCTTCGCGAGTATCCCATATACTTGCGGCATATCCTAAAAGAGGCCTAACCAGCGAAAGATAGAATTTCTCCTTGACTTTTTTATCACAGTTATATCACAGTACTCTTCTAATAAATCCTAATGTTTTGTTAGCTTTTCCAACTACTCCCCGTATGTGTTTCAACCAGGATAGGTTGTAAGTGAGAGAAACGCCTAAGTTCCCTTAAAATTACGTTTTTAATTAAGTCTACACTTTCTCTTTCGGTATTACCAATGCAGTAGACGCTTGGGAAAGAACTACTCCTCATCCAAAAATCCATATTCTCACTATTTTGGTATTCCTCTTTGTCTTTTGTGGTGCTCATTTCCGTTTTGCAATGAAAGGAGTGAGATGACGACCGCAGAGGCCTTGCCTTGCCTCGCTGCTGGGCACGACACACGGCTGATTGGGCCGAGTCCCGTAGTTACCAGAATTCATTGTCTCTGGGGACTATCGCAACTTTCTTGGGATAAATAAGTGAGGCAGTTTTCCATTGTCATTCACAACAGTGTTTTTAATTGATTGAAACCGTCACTCTATGCCCCCCCGCAGGGGTCCGACCCCTTTCCAGACGCCTCACTGAGTAACAGAAGCTGCTCAGACTATTTTTTGTCCCGCTCCTAATCTTCGACCTATGGGTACATGGGTAACCCTACTAGGAAAAAATATTATTATCCAAAAACATTTATTAGTAACCGTAAAGTTCCCACTGTTTCCCTTAAAATCACGTTCTATTTGTAATGTTTTAAAGGATTTTAAATGTTCTCTCTAATAAAATGTCACCTTTTTCTGGTTTAGAGAAATCGTATTATTTCTCCGAAATTTCAGTTAACCAAAATTATTTTTCATTTTTTTTTCATTGGATGCGATGGAGTATTTCCCCATAAAATGTATGCCAAAGTAAATTTCCTTGACAACTAATACAGATATTGTTACTGTACAATGAATAGTGCATGAGAAAAGGATGGCTATATCTAATAAGCGTGTATATTGACACTGCTCCTGGTTCGGGCTCTATTTCAAAGGATCCTAACTTAATTTATCCCGCGGTGAAACATTTCCCTATCCTTCCCCGCTACCTTCAGGATAAATAACGACTCTAACCACCCGTTTCCCTCCTGACAACCCCTCGAAGGGCCTCCCTAATTACCTACCTCCCTGCCGCCTACTGCCTCCCAGTAAAGCACGGTCAACCCTCACTCATATGTTCTTCCATTTTGCCATGATTGGTCACCCACATATCCACCAATTTCATCTACGCTACCAATATTACATCTTAGTAATTTCATCAGCAATTACTTCTTCTAAGCAACTAATTCTTCTAAGGTGACATTTATAGAAGAATGAATGGATTAAAAAGTTAAGAAAAGAGATCATCCGTCTTTGTGTTCTTCATCTCTACCAGATCTACTTCATACCTCACTAATCGCCTCAAGGGCGTGTGGTGGGGGCCGTTAGGTCACCAACCATGCATGCATGCACCATCCCAATCATGTAACCTCTACACACATTAGTTTGATCCTGTACTCGAGAAATGTCAATCACAAGAATGAAAGTGCTAATCATGCAAAACTATCCTATAACAGGATACGAATATTCAAAACAAGCCGTAGAAATGCTAAAAAAATGGGTCTATTACATAGAAAGAATAATAACATGAAGGATATCGACAAATATATACGCTAGCAATTCTAATTATCTCCTACGCGATTGCTGTCATATCTATTTTGATTTTCAGTAGTACGAGGAAATAACGAAATTTTAAATCCAGCCATCGTACAATAAATCCGAATCCACATCCGGAGTTATCGTTGCACCCATATATTTTACCGATTCCACGTGTATGATGCTGGATCCCTAAATAGTGTAACACCAAGTCGAAACACATTTATTCAAACATAATTCTATTCCATGTCTCGCACCACTTTTGGATTGCAGTTAGGTCGTTAGCTAATGACATTCTATCTTCAAAATCTACCGTAGTATGTCGGGGCCTGTAATATATCTTTAATATCCTCCAATAAGTAACCTCCATCAAAATTACGTAGTATAGTTAACCTGTATTTAAGCCCACGGTCAACTAGTGGCTCCCATCCTAATTCTTCCAATTTTTTCGCGACACTGCTACCTTGTTTATAACTACTTAGATGGTGTTAGGGAATCAACACTGTTTAGAGAAGAATGGGGGGCAACGGAAAACTAATCTTTGTATTAAAATACTGTTGATATTGACTAATTAGACGACAAGAGCCGTAAAAATCGATTGAGCCAATGCAATGATCACTGCTGACGAAATGTGAAATGAGGGATATGTATTATTTCATTGGATTCATCCGACACTTTAATGGTGGAATTTTTCATTCAAATGACTCTTTTAGATGTAAAAGCCGCCCAAAACGGCTTGGCATCCTTCCCTCCCGACCACGCCCCACGCGCTTCCGCCCCCCGTGTGCCTCCGAGGGCGCACATTTTTGCCGAGGTAAGCGAGCAGTGCCTTCCGGGGACGAATGTCTTTCGCGGCCGTGCGTGAGGCGCCTCCGAGAGCAGCGGGACACGGAGCTCAGCACGTACGCAAGCAAGCGCGTGCACCGGCGGCGAATGCCTCGCGGGCGAACTGTGCTTATGTATATGTACACATGGGTGGCAGGAGTGTGCAAACACCGACCCCTGTTTGACGCGATCCCTTCCCCCGGAGGAGAGTGAGCTTTAAAGGGTTAGTAGCATTTCCCTGCGGGGTGGGGGGGGGGGCTGACGACTGGGGCGGGGTGAAGGAAAAAGATAGACGTTTCTGTGATTTTATGCCGCCTCGTCCTCGCGGGTATTATGTTTCTGCCCGAGATGAAGATGAACGGAAAAATGAGGAAAAATTTCGGAATTCTTAGCAGTAACCATGATGGTTGTTCTCGTTGCCTTCACCGTCATTTCCAGTTTCTGGAACTTATGCTATTGGACCGCTATTTGCTCGCATTGACCAATTCATTTATTTCTTGGGTTCGATTTAGCCATTATGGACGTCGAAGGAATGCTTGAGGCACTTACGAAATGAGGGAATCCTACATCTACATAATACCCCGCAGAGGCCCGTGGCGGGTCAAGAGCGTGCGATGCTTTGTGCACTTTTGTTTGTGTGTGGTGCGAGTTGCCATGCAGACATCATAACATCATGGACTACATAACTATCCATGTAAATTATTTTATAGTTAACCGTAACCATTAGAAAGATTTCTGAAAATCTCGTTTCACATTAAAACATTTGTGTTCATCTAAAGAATAATGGTTACTTGGAAATCCCATTAATTCTGAAACGATAAAAATAAATAAAATTAAAAGAAAAAGCAATGTAGGTAAATTCTTCACTGATGTCGGATCAAGTTTTAGATAAAAGAGTGACCTCTTCCTCCCTTATTTAAAACAGTTAAATATATTTGGTCAAAATGCGCTGAAATGTTTTTTATCGTCGTTATTGGTATCGATTGCTTTAAATTTCTAAGAAAAGGAAACGGATTTATTTGCGCAAGGGAAAACTCCTAAATTTTAATGACTCGTGGTAAAACAGATCGTAAAGTATCTGATGTTTTTCTTGTTAAATATGAGGAGGTAGAGCAAAGCTAGTATTTGCGTGGGCTGTTTTAATGATATCCCAAAAAGCAAACCAGGGCACTCAAATCCCACGCTTTGACATAGGCATCTTGTTTAAATCAAATTGGGAAAGACTGTGCAATGAATCATTAACGTTAGGTGAAAAGATCAGATGAAAAAATGGACTCCAAAAGTGATAAGGTCTACGGCATATTCATTTATATATATCCTGCAAACCACCGCTAGGGTGTGTGGCAGGGAATGAATACACACAAAAATAATTTTACCCGAACATGACCCTACCGCGTTCGCACAATGTTATTATGATCCCCTATCGTTCGTGGAAAATAATGACATCTCAAATCTATCTGTTCTACACTTCAACTCTCTGATTTTACTAACATGATCTCGTCTACCGTAGTATGATGGGGTAATAATACATTTATGACATCTTTATTGCCAAAGAGACGTCCTTTCAGTTTATGCAAGAGATTGAATCTGTGATTTAACCTTCGCTCCATTGAGTGATTCCCAGCCTATCTGCTCTAATATTTTGGATACGCTACTAATTCTATCATAACAACAATGTTTTACAAATCCTAGTTCCTATCTACGCTACACGGGATGCGATTTGAAAATAAATCCAACTTCATGAGGATCCCATTAATACTTACAGCATATTCTGAAATGGAACCTAACGAACGACAGATAACATTTCTCTTTCACCTTTTCATCACAATTACTCAGTACTCTTCTAATTGATTCCAATATTTTGTTAGCTTGTCCACATATTTCCCGTATGTAATTCATCCAGGAGCGATCGTGATTTAGGGTAACGCCTAGGTATCCAATTGAGTCTACACATTCAATTACGATGATGCAGCAGTAAACTCATGAATTCGCTCTTTTAAAAATTTAATTCTAATTTACTTTTTATAGGTTTGTGCGGATGAAATGAATGTATGAATTAATTACTGTAGTGAAAGGCTTCAGAAAGACAGTGTAGAGTAATATATGATGTGTTTAGTGCATCGCAGAGATTGAGAAGGATTTCAACAAAAGACAGCAATAAGTTTCGTGAAAGGAGCAGACTGTAGGAATAACATTAAGTTGGAACCTGTGCATGACTCGGGCAGCCGATGGGGGATATAAATGCCGTGGATCTACATGGGGTAAGATATGGAGGTCGGATCTCGGCCGAGTCTCCTTGCATTTTCTCCAAGTAAGAGGAGGATGAGGCACGAGGGAGGGCTGATAAAATCAGAATTGCGGTCGAGAAGGCCTCAGAGGTCCTTTCGACCATGAAATTGCAGTCATTGTTGAGTAGAGTGCGGCATAAAACCTTTCTCACTGCTCTCAAACATGATTCAGTTGGACATCCCTCCTTCGTCCGTCCGTCTGAATGGCTATTCTCCCCCTCCCTTACTTAAGCAAAGTTCTCTCTCTTATCACGGTCTTTAAATCCCCATCACCGCTTAACATCTCTTCAGTCTTCATTCCTTGCCTTTTTCTTTATTTTCCACAATAACTCCCTCTTTTCCTCTAATCTGCCCGAAACTCCATCGCTTGGCTTGCTTACCATTGGTTTTAATTTCTGCGACTCTAAATTTAGCCTCACACTCTTCCTTGAAAGAACAAGTTTCAAAACTTATGCTTTATGAGGAAACCCATATATATATATATATATATATATATATATATATATATATATATATATATATATATATATATATTTATTTATTTATTTAAAAAAACCATAAACACAGTAATCAACCCGAAGGTCGGTTTGGTAGGTGATGGTAGAGCTCACCCATGTACCAAGCCCGACGGTATGTGAATATTCACACATCAGAGTAGGGGGGCCAGTTCCTTTCCCTGTGCCGGTTATGCTTTCCCAGGAAGATCTGGTACCCGAAAAATCTACTAGCTTTGGTGGAGCCGCAGGTGCCCAGGGTGCCTTGCCCGGGAATAGAACCCGGGACCGTCCGGTCAGTAGCCCAACGCTCTACCCACTGGACCACCGCGACCCACACATATATTATGTATACATACATACATACATACATATATATATATATATATATATATATATATATATATATATATATATATATATATATACATGAGTGTTCCTGCAGGGAAACATTTGATAGTGATGGGGGATTGGAATGCGACGGTAGGCGAAGGAAGAGATGGTGGTGAGGTGGGGGACTATGGGTTAGGCACGAGGAATGAACGCGGGGAGAAAGCAATTGAATTCTGCAGGAGACAGGGGTTAGTCATTACTAACACATGGTTTAGACACCACAAAAGGCGTAGGTATACATGGAAAATGCCAGGTAAGGGAACCCGGGATTTTACATGAAAATGCATATATGCATGTAAAATCCCGGGATTGTACATGTATATATGCATATATACATGTAAAATTTAATATCCATACATGTTTTCACCCGAGTGAGAGCTGCAGGGATGCCCTTTCATGTCTTTGGAAATGATATTTTCTCTAAATTAGCTAATTCTTCTGCAAAACTCCGTTGTGATATTTATCGGTCTGTCGGTGACCGACTGACCATGACTGACCGTGATTAATTTCCACGAAGTCAAGCCAAGGTACTCGATCGTATCAGGCTTGGCTACGTGGAAATTAATTTTCTAACGAAAGAAGAATACTAGACATTGTCCACAAACTATTTTATTTGGAAAAGAGGGGAGAGAGAGAGGTCGCTCTTTGATTCAAAACTTGATTCAATATCAATATAGAAATCCCCTACACTGCTTTTTCTTCTAATTGGCTTTATTTTTATTGGTTTAGGACATATTGGATTTCCAAAAAACTAGTATTCTGTAAATATAAACAAACCTGTTTAAAAGTAAATCAAACTTTCCAAAAATCTATCTTATAGTTATAGTTGATTATAAAGTGATTTATATATATATATATATATATATATATATATATATATATATAGATGATTTCTTCGAAGTAACACGGAAGTGTTGAATAAAAAACTTAGACAGTAACACACAGCACGAGAACACATAAAAAGAACACTCACAATATTATCTTGATAATTTCGACGGACTTGAGCTCCGTCTTCTTCGGAAGATAAGATATGACTAAACCCATAGTCATTTTAGTTTAGTCATATCTTATATTCCGAAGAAGACGGAGCTCAAGTCCGTCGAAATTATCAAGATAATATTGTGAGTGTTCTTTTTATGTGTTCTCGTGCTGTGTGTTACTAAGTTTTATATATATATATATATATATATATATATATATATATATATATATATATATATATATATATATATATACATATATACTTGGTCACTGAAGCAGGATAGACGTAGATTGGAGGCTTTTGAAATGTGGGTGTGGAGAAGAATGGAAAAGGTGAAATGGACCGAAAGGAAAACAAATGAGGAAGTACTGGAGATGGTGGGTGAGGAGAGGGGTTTGTTGAGAGAAATCCTATGGAGGCAGGAGAAATGGATGAAAGGCGTATTGAGCGGTAGTGGAATGTTGAAAAAGGTAATAGAGGGGAGAATGTTGGGCAAGAGAGGAAAGGGTAGGAACAGGATAGGGATGTTGGATGGGTTGAAGGGAGGAAAGAAGTACACAGAGATGAAGAGGGACCTGATGTAGTTTAGGTTGCTGGATTGGGTTTTGTTTGGAGTTACAAAATATTCATTTGATAGTTGTGTCCATTCAAAAACCTACCTTAACCGGTAGATTACCTAATAATAAATAATAATTATTTTCACCCATCGCTGACATGACCTTCCCGTTGCGAGGCGTGGCCTTACTGTGGAGCGTACTCGTCGTGAAGACTACTTACCGTCATATATGCTGATCCACATTCACGTGATTGCCAGGCGTGGCTCGCTTTTGTGGCAGAAGAGTTGTTCATTGTTTAACCTTGCCGCGATTGCTTCCCTGTTGGATCTTATTTTGTCCTTGAATCATCCGTGGATTACTTTTATGTTGTGTTTAATATCTTATTTACTAAGGTTAAGCGAAAAGTTATAAAAAAAAATTTGTCAAGTTCTATGCGACCTTTTTTTTAGAAATTAGTCCGGATAGCACGCGCCACCGGTTAATAAGGAAACGCTGTCAATGCACCAATGGTCCTTTAAATTTCATTTATTTTATATCACCACCACTTGCAATATATACATTCGTACCGAAATGGAGATCTTGCATCATTCATATATTATGTATGAATCATTTGAGAGATGGTTGAGGCCGTTACTTTGTGGTAATCCATTTGCAAACCACAAAGAAAGAGTCAAAGACTGTGCGAGAACTCGTCGACAGTAATAAATTCTCTTCTGCTGTGACGCAATGCCTTTGATTATTTATTCGTGCGTATGAATCAACTGGAAATCAGCCACATTATAAGTCTAAAAGAAATCAAATAATATTATTAGGGTTCGCGAATCATTTTAAAAAATTCCTTTAAAAAAAGGAATAATTTAGAAAGCTATTTGATCGTCGTCGGTTGAATTCGCTGCCCATGTTAGACGTTTCTCCGAATAAAGGTGCCATATTAATAACTTTAAAATCTGCATTTGGTCCAATGGGCAATGCGGTCTCTGATCTTGTGCGCCTCACAGTGAATCATATGGGCTCCGATAAATATATGCCCTCCTGCGTGCGATTAGCTTCCGAAATTAAGTGGCGACACTGAGGGGATTAGAATTGATGGGCGCCGAACCCTCCCGCATCCATCTCTCTCCTCCCTTTTGATGAGAGGACGGAAGAATGGAGCTTTGAATGGATGGCCGAGGGGGAAAGTGGGTTTGCGCGCGTGCGTGTTTGTGTGTGTGTGTGGGCAGAGAAAGAGGAAGAGAGAGACAGACGCCTGTTTTCCAAAATCCCATTCTGGCCTTCGCTCTGGCTGGATATCGGCTCCGGCCGGCCTCCACTGCTTACCTTCCATGGAAGATTGCCAGTCCGACAAACTCCTCTTATTTTTTATCTTCCTCCCTTCTGGCCCTCGTTCCAGAGTACATATTTCCTTCGATCCCTCTGAATATTTTCAGCTTCGGAAAAAAATTACCAGATTTTCACGTGCAAGGAATGTGAAATTTCCCATTTTTTATGTACGAGTATATATATATATTATTTCTGGAAGTTCTTGGGCTCTACTCTTGAGTGCTTAGGTAAATTCAACTCCAAAGCAAACCTTAAGAAATTTCTTGATTCACTGTTGAACTTTGAACTAAGGTGAACTTTTTGCATGCCTTTTTTATGTGGTCTAAAGGTGGTTGGGACTGCTTCAGTTTGAATTCGTTTGCATCTATTTGGTGTGCGGGAAGTAAGGAAGCACGGTGAATAGTATCACAGTGTTTATAAAGATGTAATGCAGTTCAGACGTAAAAAGTAATTGATGTTGAACATACCGTTACACACACCTCATGATTTAGTTTATATAACCTATATATTTAGTTGTTATAACAATTCACTATAATCACATTGCATGCCATAATTGCTAAAATATTGACGTATTTTCTTATATTTCGTATCAATGAGTACAGCACCTCTCGGTAGTCCTCAATCTAGTTCAGTAGTACACATATGCAAATTATCTGATAGCGATTGTAAAATAACTCTTTCAGATTTAAAGTTAGGTATCGCTTCTCCGTTAAAAGTTACTGTTGCGGCATCTCCCGCAGTTTCTCATAATCGCTTTTGTCTCTGGGTATTAATCAATCTGGATTGGTTTTCGACAGCCACCCTTTCTAGATTCCTCACCTCACGAAACCATGTTTCACTTCAAAATTTTCACTAATCTTTTCTTAACATCCTTAATTCACGTCATTAGTCCTTCTTCTTTGTGAAATAAAGCTCTAAAGCAATTAATTCTTCTTCTACTTCTTTGACCACACGAGTCCAAAACAATTTCCAAGCCAGGTAAACTGTTGTGCCTACTCCAGTTGTTCATCTCCACTTTTAAAGTTCAAATAAGCTGACATCCTTCTGCTACAACTTCATAGAATTTTACATTGATAGCCATTCTATGCCCATTTCACTGATTTTCTATTTCGCTCAAAAATGATTGTGACCCCTTACCTGAATGGCCAATTATTACTTGATTGCCATCCTATTACCATACTCCTGCCTTCTCCCTCTGTTACCATTTTCTCAGAATACAAGATCTGTCTCAAAAGTAGTAGAACTGAGTTCACAAAAAAGTATTTATCGCCCGAATGAAAATTATGAGACATTGATGCTGGCAGTTTGCATAAAAGTATCGGTAATAATTGTTTCTTGGCATGCTTCTTAACTGCTGAATTCAGACTGTCGGTTAAGTGCGCGCATGATCACAAATCGTATAATGGCATTGATAAGATGACAGTGCACGCACCATTATCACTAAGAGCTTGTCGATGCGTAAGATCTGCACTAAACTCGTCCTCCCGAAGATCTTCGGACGGATGACGGAGAGCAGAGTCGAGTTCTGCAACGGCATCGTGACGATTCCCCAACTCCCTTACAGTCCCGACTTGGCACCAGCAGACTATTTCCTATTCCTTAAAGTGAAATCCTCCTTTACACAAAGGACACCAATATGGGACCCAAAAGTGCCGTCAAAGAAGCTTGCACGCGTACCCTTAAGAGTACCCTTATCCGGGATCCGTTTACCAGGGCACCTTCGAGTCGGAGAAAAGCCACTGGCAAAAGTGTGTCGACGCTCAACGGATGCATCTTGAAAATTTTGAGAGGCATTGTAACAATATCGGAAATTAATGTATTTTTTCCGGAACTTTTCCCGATACTTTTTAAAAAAAAAACTATGATTGTACCACACATGCACACGTACACAAAAGTTAATGTATTTCCAATTCTATACTTCGTAATCTATAAAGATTTTTTTGAAGAATATAGTATCGAAATAAATTCTTATTTCCAAGGTAATAGTTACGAGTGTTGAGCAGGTGGGCGTCTCTGAAGGAAACGGAGTTGTGGCGTGAATACTAAGAAGCACCGGGACCAATGACCATTCTTCTAAGTATATTCATAAGCGAGTACTTCTCTTTTATCAAATGTGCTGCTCATAGAAAATTTCTTTCCTTAAACAAGCCGTCTTGCTCCTTTGGGATACCGTAAAGGTTGCCATTGTTGCCGTGGATAATAACGAGAGAAACTGTGACCACACCAATTGAGCTTTTACTAAACTAAGAGAAACAATTTTAGTACCTTCGAGGAAATGATTGAATCGTTGGAAGAAGCTGCAAGGCGCCCAGGGGGAACTTGGATGAATTTTGAGACTTAGTAACAGTATCTGAAATACTAAATCTATTTTTCCGCAACATTTCCAGATATTTTTTAAAACAAGCCATGTAGTGTAATGCTAACTTTACGTTTTATTTGAATTAGAGGGAATTATTTTGTAGCAGCAGATGTAAGAAATAATTTTCCAATGTGAAAGTCATGTTTACAACAATGAATAAACCTTAAAAAAGTTATCCAATCAATGTCATAAAAACCATTATTCCTCAAATAAATATACGTATAATAATAACGAAGCGTGGGAAGATTTATGGAAAGTGGTAGTAAACCAAACTTTTAGGGAAAAAACAACCGCAGTCTTGAAATAAAAATAAGAGCGCAAAAGACAGACAAGAAAAAATTCTCTATTTAAATAGAACTATTGTTGACTGGAACCAACTGCCTGGATGTTTGTTTGAGCCCTTTCCATCCAATTTTAGGAGTTTTAAGAACAAGTGTAAAACAGTCACAGGGTGATAAACGCCATTGATCAGTGATTATTATGCTATTGTACTTATTAAAATATTGCATGCATGTGATGTGGGCGGAGTGAGGATTTGTATTGCAAAAGTGAATAATGTGTAAACGGTGCGTGATTTTAACGGGATATGAAATTGAAAAATGCTTGACTGTAGCCGGAGTGTGGCGATGGATGACGTGTAGTATGCACTCGTATGGTGTAAACGGAATCTTTGTGTGATAGTAAAAGAGCGGTTGATAATCTAAAAGTGACGTTGTATATAACAGCATATTATGTCATATCTGTTCTTTCTGTGTATGTATGTATTGTGTGCTTTGTAAGAGTGACTAGTGATCAGACTGGTGCATTGCCACCAGGACAAATGCCTAATTGCAACGTGTTTTCTATAATTAAAAATAACAAAAAATATCTTAAAATAAACATAATCCATAATAATAGGTGTCGTGCTTCTCCCCACAACTCGTCTCCGTCGCCGCGACAGCCATCGTCCCTCCCGCTTCCGAGTCAGCGCGCCCCCGTGGTCCCTTTCCATCCCACGCCAACCACTTCCTCTCATCCAGCACCTCTCATCCAACCCCTTATTTTCCCACTCCATCCCTCCGGCGAATATGCAGCTCACACCACCGCTGTTGGACGCGCGTGAGACTTACTTATCCTTTCACCGGAAGGAATTCCACAGATCCGGGATGAAGAGGGTTAAGGGGTTAACTTGCCAATTCCGCGCTAAGTGCACGGGTTTCAATTTCTCATCGGGACGGAAGGGTGGCAGGGAAGGGGTCTCCCGAGCCAACACGTCTTCGGATTAGGGAATTCGACAGCGCGCTTCTTCTCTTCCTCTCTCAATTTTATAGCCTCAATGTTCAAAGGGATTGGACCTATCGTGGAGCGCCTATATCCACTTCATTTTCCATTCCGTTTCCGATGAACTCAATGCTCGTCCATTTGTGTGATAGAGGAGGATGGAGGGGGCTAATGTCAAAGACATTGGATGGAAGACCTAACCCGTATTTTGTGGTATTTGATGGTGTTGTACGGTAGTCGGGAAATATATTTTGTCTTAAAATACACTCAATGGAGGGTCTTTTTAATTGTGACATCATGAAAAGTGTGAAGGCATTGATGCTGTATTTTTAGATTTCATCTACACCTGCAGAATACCACGTAAGCCGCCGAAAGGGCGTGTGGCGGGAGGTATTAGATCACCACCCGTAATAAAAAAAAACTGCATGCAAAATCCAAATATTCAGGCCAATTAACACCCACAATATTACTTATATTCATGCAAAAACCATTACAACTTACACGCATACAAATATATAATATATATATATATATATACATATATATGTGTGTGTGTGTGTGTGTATGTATATATACCATCAACTAAGTTACACATGCGCCTATGAATATACCTTATGTCTACGCAACGATTAATCTTTTTCTTACTTGTAAATTGAATATCTTTAATGTTTCCAAGTTACTTCGGTTTCTTACTATTATGATTACAGATTGTTCGGGGAAAGAACGAGTATTTGTATTTATCTCACGGGAATCTCCTTTATCTTATCTTTGTGGTCTGATCTACCTAGTAGTGTGGGGCCATAATAATTCCTTTGGTGTCATTGATAAACTTGTTTCTTCTGAACCTTCCTTAAAGTCTAAGCCTCGCTTGATGAGGGTAAAAAATAAGGAAAACGTTACACTTCCACACAATTTAAATACAATATGACTATGTTTTTAATGCTGCGCATCATCTTCAAATCACGTGATGATGTTGCCCAGCATTGAAACCATGCCTGTATTGCATTAAAAGTGTGTGGAAGTGTAAAGTTTCCCTTATTTTTTGCCCTCACCATGAAGGAATTCCACAAATTTAAGCCTGAACTGTTAACTTTATTAAGTGTCGCTTGTTCTCTTCGCACCTCAAGTGGCTCCCAGCCTACTTCCCCTAAGAGACCTGTCGCACTCGTCTCCTTTTTATAATGTTTGACGAATCTGGAGCATTTTCTCGGGACTAACTAAGTGTAACTAGAGCAAATATAACATTTCTCTTTAACTGTATCATTACATACACCCCCATGATAGCTATGGTGATAGAACAACCCCCAAATATTGAATGGAACCTGCTCATGGGAAAGGGGCTCCTGTCGGGAAAAGAACAGTTAAATATTAAAATGATATGAGAGATGCCTTAGACAGATTGCAAAGGTAAATCGGCTCTTAAATGAGAATTGATTTTACATGTGTCGTAAATGAATGACATTGGAACTATTTACGAGGCGTGGTGGCACGTGTGTTTCGTTTTCAAAGACTAGTGACATGGTTTTTGCAGTGTTACTACTATTGAAATGGGAAACCCTTACGGATCTCACTCCTGTCATTATTATTGTTATTATTATATAAATGTATTATAATGCGGTGGCATCCAGGCCTTTTTATCTCCTTCGTTGAACTTGGCGGTGTACAGGAGACTAAGCATTTTCCTTGGATGACTTTTTGCCAACGGCAGGGTTTTGAGGTGAGACGGATGAAATAAATTCATTCCGTGTGGCTTCTTTGGCGCCGCAGATGATCCACTGGCGCATCAAGGCGAAAGCGCCTTCAGGAAGGTGTGGAGGAAAGGCTACTGAACCGGGATGTAAGGGGCAGAGGAAGCGATGTTTTGGTCCTCGAGGAAGAGATAACAACTCCGTTCAGATCATTGATCTATAAACGAAGAATAAGTGCGTGGAGTGTGGAGTTTCAAAGATCAAGTGCTTAGGAAATATGTACCAGATGAGAAATGCTTTCAGAAGCCGGTCGCTTAAGACAGGCACTGGAAATTAAAATAAGAAACAAGGAACAGTGCACAGAAGAGGGAAAGGAATATATATATATATATATATATATATAAGGTCAGTCCCAAAAGTGGTGAGTCGATTAAAATAATGCTGTTGCCAGAATTTTTTAGAGTCGCTCAAAATTCGTCAAATTTGCCCCCTTGTTCGTCCAAACACCGCTCCCAGCGGGTTTTCCACGACTCGTACGCCCTCTAGAAGGCGGCGGTGCGCGGACTGCTCCTAAGCTCCCTCGTCACGGCCTGTTGTAACGCTTCATACAAGAAAGAATTGATGACGTCCTTTCAGCACGGATTTATGGCGGAGGGAGAGGAAGAAGTCTGATGGGGCAACGTCAGGGCTATAGGGTGGATGAGGCATGGTTGAGAAGCTCTTGGCAGATCCGCGTGCGAGTTTCCTTTTGTTCGTCCGAGAACACTCGCGGCACCAGCTTCGCACACACCTTTCTCATGCCTATGTTTTCGGTTACAAGTTGAAGCACATCATTTGTAGGGATTCAAAGTTCATCAAAAACCATGCAGACACTTAAATCTGCGATCCCTGTCCAACAAAGCCTTCACTCTTGCAAAGATTTTAGTCACTTTTTGACGTCGTTGGTGTTCTTGAACGTTCGTCGTCTTCGACATTTTCTATAGCCTCCCGAAACAACTTGTGCCACTCAAAAACACCTGATAAACCCATTGGCGTTATCACCTTAAGCTGTCTTGAGCATATCATGAATCTCTTTCCCATTTTGGCACAATTTCCCTCAAAATTCGCTGGCGTAGCGATGTTCCAATAACCGGCTCATGACGGGGTGTAACGAGGTCATGTTACAGAGATTCCGTAACCGAACAATCCGCAAAGGCAGGGAGCCAACTGCGCACCGGCAACCAGCCTTTTCTGAGTCTCCCCTCCTTCGAACCCAACCAGAGAAACCGTACCCACCCGTCCGTCCGTCTATCCGGGGAAAAATAAGTTTTATTAGTTTTGGTACAGCCCTTGTACTTATATTAATTGTTCACTCTACTCCGAGAGCTGTTTGTAGGTATGCATATGTATGCATCGCTGAAAATTTTCCGCGGGGACTATTCCAAGGGTTTTCATTAATATTCGTTTCTTCATATTTTCCGGAATGGCGGCTCTATTGAAGCAGGTCTCATCTCAGGAAAATATAATCGCGGGGTAAAATCTCGATGCGTACCGTGTGCGGAATCGAAACCTCGGTCACCTTACCGTTTGAGTTGATATCATAAACATTCTGCCCCGAGCGTTCTTTTCTCGAGAGATTTTCCATTCCCGGGTTTGCTTTCTTTTCATTTCGAAGAAGTATTTAAGGTGGTAGGTAGACTATTAATGATATTGATTTTTATAAACGTTTAAAATAGTATTGGCTTAGGAATGAATGTGTTATGCATATAATAATGCAACATTAAATGAAGAGTTCTTGAAATGAAATTATCTCGTGCTTAATTAAGAATAGTTTTGTAAATGTTTCCACAAAAAGGGGAATAGGGATTTTTGGCGCTAAAAACGATGTACGTGAGTCCACGTATTTAAAATAGGTGTACATATGTTTCGTTTCTGTTAAATATATTCACAGAGAAATTTCGTTGGGTCATTGTGCTTAGAAATATTGTGCAAAAGAAATAATTACAAACAAGGCCCGACTGCCCTCATACCATTTGACACGAAAGAATTTCAATTTAATAGGATGAATCAATAGAAGATAATAACGGATAGAATTGGCTAAAAAAATAAAAAGGAATGTGTCACTACAGGCTAGTGAGGTGAGGCTTCTAGTGTAAATAGATGCGATCAATTAGGATTGACCTTGCTCAATCATCCCCAAGCTACTCCTTTGGTCGTAAGGAGTTTGATCATTTAGTCGAATCTAATATTTTCTTTTTATTTATTCTACTCACACACTACCGCTCAAAAAAGGGATCTCATGGACGAAAGAAGAAAATAAAAGAATCCAAGAAATGAGAGTTAAGAAGTCCTCTATAAACAGTTGCGGGACGAAGTAATACGAGAATGCAAGAAGGCAGAGGAAGAATGGGTAGAAAGTTGCTGCGAGGAAATTAATGACGACATGAAAAAGGGAAATAGCGAGATGGCTAATAAACTAGTGAAGAGGCAATTCGGAGAAAGGAAAACGAAATCGCAAAACATCCGAACCGCTAATGAAAATATGCTGATAGATGATGACGACATTGGGAATAGATCGAAAGAATATATATAGAAGTACTCTATGAAGCTCCCAAACCACTAGAAGATGGCCTAATTAAAGATGAAAGCATGATAAGTAAAGACGATTGGGGTCCTCAGATACTAAGAAGTAAATTCGATAGAGCCATGGCAGAAACAACAAGGCACCAGGAGTTGACAAAATAAATGGAAAAATAATCAAGGCACTCGGGGTCAAAGTGAAGAATGTCCTCTTTGGAATAATCAAAGATAGCTACGATAGCGGAAAGAAGTCTTTGAGAAAGGTATAATGGCTGCAATACTAAAGAAACCGAAAACGAAAAATGCGAAGAACACAGATCATTGAGCTTGGTGACTCAAGCATTAAAAATCCTTACTCTTAGCTCAGAGCTCATCAAAAATCCTTATTAATTGGCTAAAGAATAAAAGGAAGGATAGAAGGAAACCTCTCAGAAAACCATTTCGGATTCAGGAAAAACCGAGGAGCAAGAGAGACAATTCTCAGCTTGAGAGTTCTGGCCGAAAAAAATGAGACGAGTAAATAAGCCATTAAACTATCGGGGGTATATTAGAATTTCCCCTAGAAAATCGTTACTTTATGCTTTTATTAATGAAATAAACTGTATAATGTTAGGCTACTGCGCTCAAAAGCGTAGTGCTTAATGAAATTATAGCAAACGTCTTTCATGGGTTCTATTCCCTATCGATTTTGATGCTGCACACATGAAAATACGAGTATGTCCTTATCGCGACGAAAACAAAAGTAAACAAAAATCATCTCCTTCTAGCTGTTGATTTTTTTCCTTGCGATCCATAGTAAATCATTAATCCATGTAAGTCGCTATTATTTTCCTCCTTAGAAATGACAGAATTTAAAGAGTTTATTCATAGTAATTTTACATTGCAGTCAGGTTGTTAATGACATTTTTCAGGTGCAGGGTTACGATACAATTATTTCAATGTGGACGGATTGTTCATTCTTGAAAAAAGGGCTTTTTTTGTAATATCATAACATTGAGAATCAAATATCAGCGAAAATAAAATTATAATCCCAGTAGGGAAAAATTACATATGACGTGAAACTTGTGTTTACGGGAAGGGAAATGAGAGCGTCTGATAGATTTCATCCATGAAAGCGAATAATTGTAAGAGCGAAGAAGTGAGACAGACACAACAAGACAACGAATGTGACACACCCTCGAGATCGAGACAACTGTGTGAGTGTCTAAGAGGTGATGCAACAAAGTACGAAGAGGCACGCGTATTAATTACAAAAAAATGTGTCGCTGTGAGTATCTGATAAATTTTACCATTGATACAAGCACAAGCAAAGAATTGAAGCCTCCGAAATCTCGTACCAGAGTTGGTCTGAAGAAGAAGACAGATCGCAAGAGAAAGAATATGCGAGAAATGGTTATATCAAGTATGCAAGTTTAAAAAAAGGCTTACATAAATATTTCAGAGATTTTCGTAATCCCTGGACACAGTAGCAATATCAGATGACCTTAATGCTATACGACGTTATTAGACAAAGTTTGTCATAGTGGACTACTCACAATGCTAGAAGCATACGAGATAGATAAAAATATCGAAGGTTCGATTAAAGACTTGTTGAATGGTAGGGTACAAGGAGTAGTCATTGATGGAGTTAGCTCAAATGCAGTAGGAGTTAGACTCCAGGTGTTCCCCAGGGAAGTGTCATCGGACCTCTTTTATTCCTTCTTTTCGTTAACGACATTGACTCCGTAGTCACCAGTGAGATACGTTCATTTGCCGATGATGTTGCAGTGGTTTGCCGTGATATCCATAATCCTTAGGACACAGCAGCTTTATCACATGGCCTTAATGCTGTACAACGCTGGTGCGACATTTGAAAATAAGTATTAAACTTACAAAGGGCGTAGTAATACATTTTTGGGAGAAGAGCTCTTTCCTCTCGAACTCCTACGACACCAGGAACACCGAAATGAAATGTGTACACTCGATTAAATACTTGGGCGTCAGCCTCATTCACGATCTCTCCTGGTTGAAACACATACTAGGGGGAATATGTGGACAAGCTGACAAAAATTAGGATTTATTCGGAGAGTTGTTGGTAAATGTTCGCTGGTTATGCCTCATTTAGAATATGCTGCAAGTACGTGTATACTGTGGGATGCTCATGAAGTTGAATTGATTGCCGAATCGGATCGCGTACAGAGTAAAGGAGCTAGATTTGTGAAACGTTGCCATGACAAATTTAGTAGTCAATCCAAATATTAGAGGATATAGTGTGGAAACACTCAAAGAACTGAAGGTTAAATCACAGATTGAAGCTCTTGCATAAACAAGAATGGGGTCTCTTTCGCAATGATGTTGAATATGTTTTATTACCCCCATCATTCTACGGTAGGAGAGATCATGTCAATAAAATTAGAGAGATTAAGTGTAAAGCAGATAGATTTAAGATGTCATTTTTTTCATGAACGCTAAGGGATTAGAGTAAAATTGTTCGACTGCGGTAGAGGTAATATTTTTCTGATAAAATTAGTCTGGTGTGTATTCACTTCCTCCACACACCCTAGCGTTATGGGCTAGCAGGGTACTAAAAATTCAAAATAGTACACGCAATGAACCCTCAAGGAAGATCGAGGGGAGAATGCGTTCAGCCGATAGAGATGGGAACCAAATGGATTGGGTCGAATGGTGGGATGCAGTGCCCCCATCTCCAGGTCGAAAGGTTAATGAATATATAAGTGGGGCGGATGAATGTCAATAGAAAGGCCGACTGGAAAAAATAAATAACTGAGCTGGTCCTCAGGTTCCCACCCAAACGATGTAAGCGGGCCGCACTGCGTGGTTAATGAGCAGAGAATCACGCTGCTCGCAACTTTCCCGTCGACATCGCACATTTTTCTCTCGAACCCTGGATCCCGCGTCCGCACACTCACGGTGAGCCGGGCGTTACAAATTGGGGGACGCCATTTTGGCCCGGGAGAGATAGATAGATAGAAGTGGTGGCTGGATTCCGGGGCGGGCGGGAAGCCGGAGGGGGCGCTTCGCTAGGATCGGCGGCGCCAACCCGCAGGTTATTTATGCGAGTGGCCGCCAGGGAGGGCGACGGTCGGCAGGGGAGGATGGGGTGGGGAGGGGGTGGTGAAAGGCACCTTGGAGTGGGGGTTCTCGAAAGGTGATGAAGTGGCGAAAAGGGTTCCTCCTCGCCGACAGGGTGGCTTTTGGGGGCGGGTGGAGTGGAAGGGGTTTGGGAAGAGCGAGCGTTAGGACGGGGAGGAGAGTGTTTTTTCGGGAATGGGCCAAAGTCTTACGTCGGCGGCGCTCAACCGCAGAAATCCAGGGAACAGCGAGAAAGTTTTGCGGGGATTGGGTGCTGTTCGAGAGAAAAATAAAATACGGAAAACAAATAGGCATCGTCGCCTTAGAGGGGAGTTGACGACTTTATACTTACATTATAAATTATCCCACCTCTTCTTCGGAAAAGCCGAAGGGCAATATACCGTTATTTAGTCTTATTACTATTACGTACCTCACCCGATCAGATAATTGATGTATTAATCAGTCACAGGAAGGATTACGTTTCATGAAATTTTTAAAGATTAATTTGAAGACCAGAAGTAATGGTTTTAATTCTAATTCCCACGCTATTGGAAGTATTGTTACTAAATTTGTATGCTGCATGTGTTTGTTAGGTCATAGCATAGGTACTCGCAAGCGAGTCAGTTGGGAAGTTTTTCGCATCAATATATACGCCTCTGTGCGTGATTTACTTGAATATGTTGGTATTGAATTTGGTTTCATTTTCTTTTACGGGTGGTGACCGAACACCCCACGCCACACGCCCTAGCGGCGGCTTGCGGGGTCTTATGTAGATTTATTCGGAATGTTGTTCTTTTTATTTGAAGAACCCATATTTTAAACAGTTTTGCAGTATTATTTGAATGTAACTTTCCTGTTATTGAATATTGTTGCATGCAAGTACTTTATATCATTAGAATGAATTTTATCGAGGGAATGATCAAATTAATATTTGTGTAGAGGTGACATTGCGATTGTGCAGGTATGACGGGGGATCTAAAACTCCCCACACGCCCTCGCGGCGGCTTGCGGAGTATTGTGTAGATGTACATGTAGTTTGTCAGATGAAATAACCCTAGTTTTGAATTTGATCTTCCTCCAGCATGTTTACATGTTTATACATTATTTGATATTTTTTTTACTGAATATTTTTCCCTTTACCCTTCCTCTCCCAAATTCTTCTACCAATAGTCTTCCTGCCTTAACCAACCCTTCGCTTCCTCCCTCCTCTTCCTTGCCACCTAATATATTCCTAATACTATATACCTAACCTAATATACACCCAATTATATATGTTTGACTTGTATTTTTACCTATAGATCTTATACCATCATGAAACCTGTGTCGTATATAAACAATTTCTATGTGGAAAAGCCTAGTTGTTTATTTTTCTATTTCATCAGTGACTGATAAACTGAAATCTGAGTTGGCACTAACATATAATAATAGACAAGTAAATTTTCACTAAATAAATTAACTCAAAGGCTCACTGAAGGAGAATGTACTCCTTACTTGCTCTAATATTCTACTTAGGATAGAGCGACTTGGTGAGTTTTTCAATGCATTTGCAATGAATTAAGCTAACGACCTCTTCACTGCTATATAATCACTGAGTATTCTTTCAAATAATAATTAATTCAAGACGTGTGTTTGATTATAAGATTTTTTGATTGGCCAGAGCGTTGTATTCAAACATGATCTGATGTACCAAGTGTATTAGCAGTGATAGTTCATGGTGTCGCCGCTCGATGCCTTCAATTTTGCGTCCCGCAAGGCAGTGTCATTGGGCATCGATCATGTCCTTATATTTCCCCTCTCAAACTTCTGTTACATAATTCGCCTCGCGGTGACGGCAATAAAACAGAATAAGAAAGAACAATAACGGTTGTCAAAACTCAATCTCTCTCATCTTTCCTGCGCTTACTGGATGTCCGGTATTCAGGATGCCAACATTAGATGAATCACCCTCGAAGTCAGCCCAGCCATCACTTTATTTGAAATTAAATATCCGCTTTGCAACCGTTGTCTTTCAACGGGAATAATGACCCTCGCCACGGATTACAACGAGGATCTTTGGCAATAACCTTACGTCTACTCTTGACCTAACGCCCTCCCCCCCCCCTCCTTGTTCAACCTCAGAAATGTAGGAGCCCCGAAATCCCTCCATTCTGCCATCAGTGCTAACTTACATCCAATGGCATCCTTCCCTCCCCCTCCACATCCCCACCCGCAGCAGTGACCTCCTCAGCCCACTCTCCCTCCCCCCGTGACCCTCTCTTCTTCCACCGGCTTCCAACATTATTCAACTCACTCTCCACTGCCCATCTCTCAATTGGCCCCTTCACCTCTCCGTACTCACCAAACAGTCGTCGAAATAATTACTGTGGCCACATAGTCCTGGTTTTGTCCTTTTAAGCTATCAATATTTTTATGGCTGAATTTAAAAATAGTCCTGTGGTAAAGTTTTCTGCTAACTATTTCTTAATTCTTATCCTATTTTATCTTTACTGGATTACTTTTTATGTATTTCCTGTAGAACGCCTATGGTGAATGATAAAGAATATTTGAGAAATAAACACTAGGCATTGGAATCTCATTTAATATAGGAAAGGTATCAATTAAACTAATTATTTTAAGGTTTTCTCCAAAATAATTTTAAATTTTGATTGGTGCTGCCACGAGCAAAGATGCCAAAGATGTAATTGGCCAGTAAGATGAGAAAATACGCAATTTTGATATTATTTGGGTGCTATTCCGGTTCAAATTAAGATTAAACTCCCTCCTACTAGCGTAGTTGCAATGGAACTTGTCAACTGAATTAGAAATGAGGCGTTCGGTTTTCTATTAATGTGATGAAAAGGTCAAAGGGAAGTGTTATCTGTCGCTGGTTAGGCCTCATTTGGAATTAACTCCTTGTATATTATAAAATCCTTACAAAGTTGGATTGATTGCCGAATTGGATCGCATGCAGTGTAGAGGAGCTAGATTTGCCAAACGTTATCATGATAGATAACTTAGTAGCGTATCCAAAATATTAGGGGAGCTAGGCTGGGAATTAGTCTCAGAGAGACGGTTTAATTGCAGATTGAAGCTCTTGCATAAATTGGAAGGGCGTCTATTTAGAAGTGATGTTGAAGATGTATAATTACCCCTATCGTACTACGGTTGGTGAGATCATGCCATTAAAATTAGAGAGATTAAGTGCAGAATAGATAGATTTAATTTGTCATTTTTTCCACAAACAATAAGGGATCTGAATAATATTGTTCAGCCACGGTAGGGATATATATATTCGTGCCCAAATTAGTCCTGTGGGTATTCACCCCCTACCGCACACATCCTTGCGGTGGGTTGCCGGGTACTATAAAATAAAAAATCATCGCATTTAATATACCATCACAGATACAACACTCGACAAATTCCTGAGTATTCTACATTGACTGGGTGATCGATCTGGACATCAATACTGAATGAATGACAAAAATTCTTCTTCGACTCGGGAGAGCGTCAGATAATCAATTTGCATTTCCCTTTACACCGAGAATATTGGCATGTACTTGTGTACGCTGCTGCCCATTCAACTACTCCCATCATCCGTTCTAGGTTACCGTGACTCAGGCACGAAGTCCTTCTTCGCCACACCCGTCTGCACCCGTAAGCCGCTCCCTTTTGCTGTCCAGCCTCTCTTCGGCCGCGAGCCTGTTATCGACACGCCCGTCGTGGAGCGGCAATAGCGCAGTGGCGGCGGTAAGTAGGAAGGATTCTTTGATGTGCATCCTGGCAAGTGGGTGCAGACGGCTTTCGAAGGGTGCCGCGCCTCCAAATTCCGAACAAATGGCGTCGCCGTGTTTGCTCGGCAGATTGCGATTCTGGGAAATATATCTCCCGACGCTCCGGGCACTTGCGAATAGGATTTGCGACATACAGGGGCGTAAAGTGGCCAAAGTGCACTTTGTTCTAGTCGATGATACTTCCGGAAGGAAAAAAACTGTTAATTTTCATCGATGTTTTCCGCTGTCGCAGATTGGATATCTCGTTTGGAAAACTTATGGGGATAATTTATAATCGGCGGATGATAAATGCAACTGCATTTACATAATACCCCGCAATCCGCCGCTGGGGCGTGTGGCCCAATAAAAAATAAGTGAATCACATGTAAAACCAACATACCCATGCGAACCTAACCCACAGTGACCTATATATTCTTGCGAAAGCCTTTTTAACTTACAAGCATGCAATACATACACAGGGTGAAGCAGAATGAACTCCCTGATTTGACGGATTAATTGTAAAGAAAACCACCCAAGATAATTAAAAAAAAATTCCGGCTCAAATCCGGGGAGCGAGGGGGTCATTGATCGTAAGGAGATCAGGTGACCGGGAAATCGTTCTTGCAGAATTTGGCGTGAACTTCGGGCGGTATGAGCCGTGGCACAATCCTGTTGAAACCGAAAGACTTCTGTGTCATATTCCTCACCATAATCTTCCATTTTGGGGTGTAAAAAGCTCTCCACCATCTCACAATAGCGCGCCGAGTTCACAGTAACAATTGAGAACCTCGAGATTCAAAAAAGTAAGGCTCATTAATGCCTGTGGAGGACACAGAGCATCAAACTGTCACTTTGAGGCCACGAAGAGGTCTTGGGTGAAGTTTGTGAGGGTTTACAGTCGCCCAGTAACGAAAATTCTGCTTATTCACTGAGCTGGAGAAATGAAAATGCGCTTCATCGCTTGACTACAGAGCCAACTACGTCGCCACAACACTGTCATTGTTCTTAGAGAACGTTTATACGATAAATACTCGATGCTAATCAGACCGCTACATGGTAACTACTAAAAATGGTGTTGTTTCCCCCAACTAACGCCACTACTCCCACTCCTCTAATGTTCCTGCGCGCTCTTCAGTAATTTATTGAAACTAGGGAATTAATTTTATTTCACCCTTTGCTATCAACTAATAGACCCATGAACAAACAAATTTGGTAAAAATATATCCCATAACGTGTCAATTAGAATTGAAAAGCAACACGGGGAAACTCTACTACCACGTGGAAATGCTACTCATGACCTTCGCCCCCAAAGACACAGCTAGGCATTGCGACACACCGCTGCAGGCAGGCGGCGGAGGCGCCCCCCACCCCCGCAGAGAGAGAGAGACGAGGGGTGGAAGGAGAAACTTGAAAACAAACAAAATACGGGAAGTAATTCTGTAACGAGCGCCACATTTTTTCATTAGGGATTAATAGTTTAAAATGTATTGCCTGAAGCGAGCTATGTACCTCAATAACGATTTATTCGGGCCTAGTTCCGCTGTCGACATAACGCAGTCATTATTTATGTGCAAAATTTGACAGCACAGAGAGTGTTTTGGTAAGAAACACGTCAAAGTTTCATAAAAGGAGCGCTGACTTCCTGATTTTTAAGTTTACGGGCTTTTTGACATGCAGTTCACAAAATTCATCGAAACCAGCGGTCGTGCCTACGATGTCTTGGATGGAATGAACAATGAGACTGAGACTTTAAAAAAGGTTAAGAACATACGAGTTTAACAAATGACACTAAAGGAACAGTTATGGTCCCACACTATTTAGGTAGATGAGACAGCAAAGATAATTAAATAAGTGAGATACGACATTCCAGTACAAATATACACAAATACTTGTTCTTCCCTGGACAATCAAGAATCATAGTAGTAAGAAACCAAAAGCTTAATAAAATTTTAAAGACATTAAAGTAAGAAGTCTGGACAAGATTAAACCTTGTGTAGACATAAGGTATGTTCGTAGTTCCATGTGTATTTTAGTTGATAGTATATGTATTTGCGTGCGGGTGAGTCAAAACGATATTGACATTAATATATACTCCTTTTGGGTGCAGATTAACATGAGTTTTTTGGTTTTTCATGCAGTTTTATTCTCTTTTACGTGTGGTGACCTAACACCCCCGCCACACGCCATTGCGACGGATTTAATAGGTATTATTTATATTTTATTAGGTAATCTACCGGTTAAGGTAGGTTTTTGGATGGACACAACTATCAAATAAACATTTTGTAACACCAAACAGAACCCAATCCAGCAACCTAATCTACATAAATGAAATTAATTTTAAACCTCTTTCATCATTTTTGTGAATAAATACAGGACTTCAATTAGATTATCGTAATTTTTCTAGATTTCAGTAGGAGGGAAATAATATAAATAAACAAATTGTTAGTTTTTTTGTTTTTGGCAAATAAATATTCTCGAGGCTATTAGGCTATCCAGGCTATTCCTGCTCATGGATGAGCCAAAGGGGAGTGAAGGGGCGACGGAGGAGAACGGCGTCGTTAGGAGTGGAAATAAGGCACCCGCCAACCCCGCCCCCCTATGCCGTCGATAGGGGCGGCCGCCAGATGACATCGCGCGCGCCCTTCGCAAATAGCGTGATTCCTCCCTCTCGAAGCGGTCGCCTGCTTTCGTGACCGAATACATATCGCCGCCGTCCTCCGGGATCGCCCCGAATAAATACTCGGTCGGCTCCGCGCGCGCCTCACTGGGCGGCGGTCTCATTCATGCAGGGGGAGACGCGACGCTGTCCCCGCTGCCTCCCTCTCTCTCCGCTCTGCCCATTGACAGAATGAACGGCGGAAGAGGCGGCGCCGAAAACGGGCGCCGACGCCTCTCGGCCCCACAATTCATTCGCCCACACAATGATCCCACACGCCGCCTCCCCCCGCCCTCTGCCGAACCCATTCCTCCGCGACCACCCCGCCCTCCCACCCCCTGGCCCACCTCCGGGCCCACCCCCGACCACCGATTCCCTATTTTCATTTATCATGGGCTGCCGCCTGTCACGAAGAAAATGTCTTTGTCGTTCCGTCCGATTGTGTTACGAGCGCCCCCAGCGGTGGGGTGGCATCATCAACGAAGCGCGCGCACCTGCCATTGTTCGGGTGTCCAATACGACCCCCCAGGTGGTGCGGGAGGGGGCCTTTTGGTGAGGGATGAGGGATGGTGGTGAAAAATGTAGTTTAAGTTCCAGCGGGGGGGGGTTGAGGAGAAATGAGTAGGGGTAGGTTTTGGGGGTGCGCTCTCGGAGATTTCTCAGGAGAAGGGTGGGAGAGGGGAGGGGGGGTGGATGGGAGGGATGGGAGGGAGGGTGAGAGAGAGAGGGGTAGTGGGTATCGTGGCTGGGCTCCGACTCGCTTTCCAGAATGTGCGTCGACTTTCATTTCATTCGGGCAAACGTCTCCAATCCTCTTTCCCCGTAAACCTCTTAACTCCTCCCGCCCGCCCCTCCCCCGGTGTACCGCCACAGATTACGTGCCCCCCCTTCCCCCCGGAGACCCCTTCCTTGCCCCCCGCCACCCTACGCATTATGGTGCTCTCTCGTCCCCTCATGACTTTTTCCTCCGATGACCGAAAAAATATGCGCCAGCCGAGTGGCATGTCGAAGGCCCTCAATGGAGCGCTCGGCTAATCCCGAGTTCTCTGTTACATTCGGGTTAATTGGAGGCCAGGAAATCTCTGAGGCGCTGGCGGGAGGAAGGGGCCTGCAGATGACGTCTGTTGAATTGAAACCAAAAACTGGGTGCAATAAAATCATAAATGAACCAATGACCACTAGTTCCGCTCACGTTCGAGATATAATATGTATAAAAGATACTATTCGTTATTTTATAGTAATTTGTATCGTAAAATATATATTGCATTAATACCTACGATGATATGATATTTTATATCATAAAATATATATTAGAATACTACTCGTTCCTAATAGTTATCAATTTTAACACTACACGGAAATTATTATTATTATTGGGCAATCTACCGGTTAAGGTAGGTTTTTGGATGGACACAACTATCAAATAAACATTTTGTGACTCCCCACCTAGCAAACTAATCTATATCAGGTCCCTCTTTATCTCGGTGTACTTCTTTCCTCCCTTCATCCCGTCCAACATCCCTATCCTCTTCCTACCCTTACCTCGCTTGCCCAACATTCTCCCCTCTATTACCCTCTTCAACATTCCACTACCGCTCAATACGTCTTTCATCCATTTTTCCTGCCTCCATAGGATTTCTCTCAACAAACCCCTCTCCTCCCCCACCATTTCTAGTACTTCCTCATTTGTTTTCCTTTCGGTCCATTACACCTTCTCCATTCTTCTCCACACCCACATTTCAAAAGCCTCCAATCTGCGTCTATCCTCCTGCTTCAGCGACCACGTTTCCGCGCCGTACATCCCTACTCAACGTCCCCGTCATCAACTCCCTCCTCCTTGAGAAAGCCTCCTTTCCTAGCGCAATTCTTTTCCTTACGTCCCTACCACTTTGACCGTATTGGTCCAAAACACTTCGGAGATACGTAAACTGTTCCACCTGCTCTATTTTTTCCCCGCCTATTTTAATATTTAGCTTAGCCTTTCTCCTTCTGGAAAATCGCATAACCTTTGTTTTATTAATATTGATTCTCATCCCATATTTATCGCACTGAACCTGCAATTCACTCAACAATGCTTGCAACCCCTTGGCTGACTGAGCAACTAATGCTTGGTCATCAGCAAACCTAACCGATTTTACGAATTCCCCTCCGACTTTCATTCCTACCTCCAGTTCTTCCCATGCCTCTTTAATCATTTCCTCCACATATACGTTGAACAGCACCGGTGACAATGGGCAACCCTGCCTTATACCTCTTCCTAACACTGCCCATCCGGACTCTCCGTTCCCCACTCGCACCTGCGCAGTCTGAGACATGTACAGGTTGCGGATCAGTCTCCTGTCCCTCCAATCCATTCCTATTTTCTGCAATACACGCATTAATTTTTATTAATTCACTCTATCAAACGCTTTTTCGAAATCTACAAAACAGGCAAAAACATCGTGATTGAATTCTATATTCCTCTCAATTAGTGATCTCATTACTGCAATGGCATCACGCGTACCTCTTCCTTTCCTGAACCCAAACTGATCATCCCCTAAGTAATCATTTGCCTTACTCTCTATCCTTTTGTTGATGATCCTGAGAATAACTTTAGCTGCGTGGGATATCAAACTTATTGTTCTGTAATCCTCACACGACGAAGCCTATGCCTTTTTTGGAATAGGAACTAACACCGATCTCACAAAATCTTCCGGCCAGATTCCTTCCTCATAGATCCTACGAATCAGTCCATATATGGCCTTCTTCTCACCTTTCCCTAACCATTTCAACATTTCTACAGGAATATTGTCCACCCCCACAGCCTTATTTGCTTTCATCTCCTTTAATGCCCTTTCTATTTCATCGTCGAGTATGCCTGGACCTAAGCTATCTTCTTCTACGTCATGTTCCTTTTCTATGTCTAACCTTGTCGGCCTGAGTTCTTTACCATACAGTGTTTCTATATATTCCTTCCATCTCTCTTGGATTTTTCCTGGTTCAACTATTATCTTACCCCATTTATCTTTAACTGTAAGCACAGATCTCGCCTTCTTACGTCCCGATAATAACTTAACCTTGCTGTATAGAGCACCAATTTCACCCTTCTTCTGTAAACTTTCCATATCCTCGCATTGCGTTTTCCACCATTCTTCTTTTGCTTTATTTGTGGCCCTTCTCAATTTATTGTTTAACTCTTTGTACTTCATTTTGCCTAACTCTGTGTTTACATTTTTCCATTTTCTTCTCTCATCCATATTTGCAATCATCTCATCCGTTACCCATGGTTTCCTTATCCTTTTCCCGTTAACGGTTCCTATAGTGTCTTTAGCGGCTTCCAATATCCCTTTCTTGATACATTCCCATTTTTCTTCGATAGTATTCAGTTTTTTACCGTCATCCATCATTTTCTCTACAGCCTGCTGATACTCCTTCCTCGTTAATCCATTTACTGCCTCTAAATTCCATTTCCTAGTCTCTATGACATTATGACATAGTAGTCTCTAGTGCCTAACCCTTCGTGGGATGACGACCGCGGAAGCCTTGCCTCTCCCGCTGCCGGGCACGACACACGGCCTCTTGGGCCGAGTCCCGTAGTTGCCAGGACTCATATTATCTATAGTGCCTATCATTATATTCTTGGGAATCATAATTGAGGTGGTTTCCCGTTGCCTTCCTCAATAGTGTTTCTAACGTGACACCATCACTTAATGGCCGCCCCACTGGGGTCAGACGCCATTGCATCCGCCTCACTGAGGAACAGACGCTGCGTGGACTACCTTTCGTCTGGCTCCTAACCTTCGACCAATCTGGCATGGGTGACCCTTCCAGGAGTAATTATTATTACTCCCGCCAGCACAGCTCTAGGGGTCATCGGAACACACAAGCCCTTCCACCACGACAAGGTTGTAGTCCATGGGAGGGTACACGGAAATAAAGACGAACAAAAGGAAATTCACCCATGGATATGACTAGAGCTTCTCGACCACGTGAGGAGTGAGGATCCAAATTTTTAGATAACGTCCTGCCATAATTCTCTTCCTCCACCCCCTCAAATTCGTACTGAAAGGATGTCACCACGGTTTGGTAGAAGCGTTACAATAAGTCGTGATGAGGGAGCTTAGCAGTATTTCGAGCCCCGACGCCTTCCAGAAGGCGAACGATGCGTGGAAACTCAATGGCAGTGGCGAGTGGACGCACAAGGGTGCTACTTTGAAGGATTTTGAGTGAATGTCTCAAATCTCACAATAAATGTTTTTTGATCGAGCCAGTTATATGACTTTTGGAAGAGATCTTGCCTTTTGTGTAATGTTGGTTAGGGGTTGGGTTTAGGGTTTTGTGCTATTCCAGGATACTTCAGAAATCTTACGTGAGGTAGGCTACCCATGGGATTAAAGTAAAATGAGTCTTTTGCCGCTTCTGTCGCTGTAATGAGACTCTTCTCACAAGTTCTATGGATCGTTAGAAAGATGCATGAAAGAGTACGAGAAAGGCAGGATGAAACCACATCCCAGAGTAATTTCATCATCTGGGAAATACTAATCAACATCTCACAGTCTGGAAGTAAAACTTTGGAGGGTTAACCGGAGTAAACAGTGATCACAAGTTGTATTGAAAATATATCCACCATTCTTCGAATGAACTGAGAGTTTGAGTATTTAAAATATATTAGATAAATTTATGGCGCAATTTAATTTACCAATTTATTTTGAATCTTCTTTATAGCGAAATACACTAAGCATTAGTCGAATATTGATCCATTTACCAGAGCAGCAGAAGAATCAAAGATCATAGATATCGCATCAATAATGAGCCAATGTCGGCTCGCCAAGTGATAGAATACAGACTTGCTGCTTTAAAAATAATACTCGAAGAAAATGGGAAGTTGTAGTAGATGTGTCATTTCGCGTGCAATGGACGACATTTCGGAGCGAAAAACATTCCCTTCGCCTTCAAATTTTAAAGAATTCAAGGGAGAACGCCGTTGGATGGGGACGAGGGAGGGGCGGTGAGGGTAGGGGGAGGGGTGGATCCGAGGAAGCGCCGGACGTGTTTTGCCTCCGGGGGTGAGTTTCGCGAGAGGACGGGGGTGAGGCGAGGGGGGCGTGGCAGGCGGAGCGGAAGGTAGGAGGAGGGCACGTCAGCCGCAAACCCTGACTGGGGTGGGAAGGAGAATGAGAATGACGTCCTTCCCAGTGGTACCCCTGCTAATTCTTACGCGATATCACCCTGGCCTGCTGAAGAAAGAAAACAGAGTCATTGCAAACGGAGAGACGAACCGAAAATGACGTGGATTTCTTTTTTTACTGTGCCTATGGAGAGCATGAGCCTTTGAGAAATGAATGACTAATTTCTCATCACTGCGACGTTTGCGACCTCTACAGTTGAACGCGCACATTTACCAAATTTCCTAGAAACTCTTCTCACAAATTTAACGCAAGAGTATATTCAGCGAATAAGACAAACACTCAGAATTTGTGCTTTGAGTACTTTCGTCATATAACATGGTACAATTTGAACAGCATCAGTCACAAAATGCAATCTTATGCGAACGGAGAGGTCCTAGCGATCTTTTTAAATTTTAATTATTCTAACTTTTTAAAATTTGAGTCACAACCCCTAAATTATGATTCTATCCAAAAGCGTATTCTCTGTGGCAGTCAATGCCATTTTCAATTTAAGCAAGTGTGAAATCAAAAGTCCAAAACCTATATGAATGCTTGCTGAAATGGCGATTGACTTATAACGATATCATGACATTTTGTCTGAAGTTTGCCGTTGTTTATCGGCGTCATCCTCAAGTATAACTTATAAAATTGGTGGAAAGAAACATTGTGTGTTTTTTTGCTTCAGTGATTATGAATTTCCACAAAGTTGAGCCTGAAAACATAGATTAAAGTAATTACTTCTTTTTATACTTCCTTCGTCGGTTAGATATCCCCGTTACCATCCCTTCTCGCTCAAATTATAAAGCAGTTTTCTCGTATCCACTTGGTACCTGGAAAGCCACCGATAGGGTATGTTGCTGGGTGAATACATACCAGTCACGCAACTTGAAAATATTAAGTTTTTCTTAACTGTTAGTGTGTGTATGTATATGCATATTATATTTTCATACGTATATTTATATGTTATATACTTATATAAATACATGCATACATAAAAATATATTCATTTACATGGAAATAAAAAGAGACGTTTCAGGGGTGATATGATGGAATATCATGATTAATTAAAATTGGAAATTTTTCACAAAACAAAATTTTATTTGTGGAAAATTGCCAATTTTAATTAATACGTGGAAATAGATTTAATAGAATTTAATAGATAGAAATAGAGTTAATACATGGGAAAGGGATAGAAACACATATAAAGGACTAACACAGTAGAGAAGAGGAAGGCGGAATCGAGCAGATCACAAGTGTGAAAATGTTTCCTTGACCGAGACTTGAGCCACGGAACATTCCATATCCCCGGCATCTATCATATCATCTTCTCAAATCTCCCTAAAAAACTTTTGCCTCTCAAAAACACAGCCAACCTACCAAGCGTTATCACCATAAGCTGCCTTGAGTATGTCATGAGCCTCTTCCCGGTTTTTCTCAGTTTCACGCAAAATTTGATGGATGGCATGGAACTGTTCCAATAACCACTTAATGACGGGTGGTAATCAGATCACGTTATAGAGATTTCGCAAACGAACAATCCGCAATCCGCAAAGACAGGGAGCCAACTGGAACCGGCCTCCAGCATTTCCTTCCACTTCTTCGAACCCAGCCAGAGAAACCGCCCGTAAAAAATAAACCCTACTCCTTTTAGGACAGACCTGGTATTCTTTGATACTACTGGTATATTACATATAACTTATTATTTAGCCCTGCATATATTGTATCTATAATGTGAACATCAACAAGAAGAAAACTAAAATCCTTGTGTGCGGAAGAGAAAAGCTGAATACAGGTATCACAATTCGAGGGGTGAAACTAGAACAAGTGGAATCCTTCATCTACCTGGGCAGCAGCATAACATGGGATGGAAGAAGTTTGAACGACATCAAGCGAAGAATAGCCCAAGCTAAGAACACATTCATGAAGAAGAGGCAATTATTATGTTCAAAGAACCTAAGGCTGGAAACAAGGAAACAATTCGTCAAGACTTTCGTGTGGAGCATGGGACTCTATGGTTCGGAGACATGGCATATTGGAAAAGTGGACCATCGAAGAATAGAAGCCTTTGAAACATGGTGCTGGAGGAGAATGCTGAGGATTAAATCGACAGACAAAGTAAGGAACGAGGAAGTATATAGAAGACCTGAAGAAGATATGGAGAACTCTACGGCTAAGTAGAAATAGATGGATTGGACACGCATTGAGGCACCATGGATTGATTAGGAATATAATAGAAGGAAAAATAGGAGGAAAGATCACACGAGGAAGACCAAGAGACATGTGCATAGGACAAATTAAGAAAGACGTAAAACAGAAAAGGTATCAGGGATTGACAGGCGATTGACATTGAATGGAGTAGAATGGAGGGCTGCAGTAAACCAATTCTAGGATTGAAATAGTGATGATGATGATATTGTATCTCCTTTAATTCCATCCAAAACGCCTATTTCCTCTTTGTACGTAATTTTATATTTTTTATTTCATTCGTATTCTTTATAAATCTGTGTACTCCCTGTTCCCTCCTCATTTATTTTCTAACCCTTTTACTCCATTCCCTTTCACTCCGCCTCACTTTCCCGTCCCACTCCCCTCCCTATTGCCTTCGTCTTCTGCGTCCATCCCTTCCCCTCCTCACGGCACATACCTCCTGTATCCAATTGTCCTGTCTCCTTCGCATTTCGCCCTACAGCCCTCTCACTTCCCCAGCCTGCCATTCTTAGAACTTATTTCTTTCCTCCTTTTCCGCTTTATTTTTTCCATTCGTCCCCACATATCATTGGCCTCCCATCTACGCTCATCCCACTGGCTGAACGAATAAGTTTCTGAATCATACAAAACTACGCTCCATGTTAAAGTTTTCACTATTATTTTCTTTGCGTCTTTCCTTGACTTGTCTGTCGTCAACTTCCCTCTCTTAGGAAACGCCGTCGCGTGAGGCGGTCATTTGTGTGATAAGGGTGCGAAAACATACCTTTCATGTTAGTGCCGGCACCCATCTTAATGATTTATGCCGAGATAATACGATGGGACTTATTATGAAAGCGATCTCTAGTAACTATGGGACTCGGCCCATCCCACTATAATTTTTTACGCCTAAATATTTTATCGAGTCTAAACTTTTTATTTCGGTATTTAGGCGTAATGCACGGAATTGTTCACTTCCAAAAGTTCATCTCTACGCACGCTTTTAAGGTTAATGCTCGTTGGCAAGTGGCGCACGAACGTTTTATAGCATGAAGGTAACCCACTAAGTGAATTCATCGTCAGGATCACGGCTATCTCGGTAAACCACTGCGCCGTCAGCAAATAAGCGTATCTTACAATTAACCGCGGAGTTAATGCCTTTAATGTTAAGTAGGAATAATAGATGTCCGGTAACACTTCCCTGCGGAACATCTGGAGTAGGGAATCGGGATGGTGCGGTGGCTAACGTACTTACTTCCTACTCAGAGGGCCCGGGTTCCAATCCCGGCGGGGACAAATATTTCTCAGTGGTATCCCGATCCCTACTTGAGATGATTTGTGGAGAGCACTTTCAGTGAATTCGCCGTCCGTCGGATGGGACGTTAAGCAGCGGGTCCCTTGGCGCCTTTCGTCAAGAATAGGCTAATGCCGACGCCGGGTTTCTCTCCCCCATTTATCCTTTCCTATTCATCCCTAATGGTGCAAATGATCTCGGCTGTCAGTCACTTCCCCCAAAAACTGCTACTGCTAACATCTGAAGTAACTTTTACTACAATAGAGCCACCATGGATACTCATTGAATACGACCATTCTTTAAGTCTTCAATCCAACCCAAAATCTTGTACAGCTATGTACAAGCTGTATGCTTCTCGCTTTGTCCGTAGAGCGCTATGATGTATTTTGGCGAAAGTTTTTTTTAATCTAAAAAAATCACATCTGCTGGAGCGTTACTCTCTTCCGATCTGAAAAATATCACGAGCAAAAACCCCTAAAACAAAAAGCTGTGTCTGGCAGGATTCACTCTTTCCTAAACCGTGCTGGTTTTTCATCAATAGCTATTGACTATCGACCGTCTCACCATTGAACTAACGTTATATGTTCTTAGACCCTGCTTGATATGGATTTGATGGAAATAAGACCGCAATAGCTTGGTTTCTCCTTGTCTCTGCTCTTAAATATAGTAGGCAATACACTAGCCTTCTCTAATCAATCCAGCCCGTGGGGATGGATAACACCTCGGGGGAAGTGCTTAAAGGGTTAGCAAAACGTAGGCTAATAAGTGTTTAAAGATTAAATCGGAGTAATTCAAATTGACGAGCTTACCGATATCGTCAAATCAAGGGGAAAAATTTGATTATACACGCAGCTAGAGTGGTATTTGTTTTTTCCAAAGGAGGATAGAGAGGTCAAATGCTCACATATGAGATCATCGGTTTGGGTTCAGGAAGGGGAGAGGTCTTCTATAATGTGATACATAATTGAGGGAATCAGCGAGTATAGTAAGGATGTATTCTTTTGTAGCGTATTTCTAGAAGGCGTTCTCTATAGAAATTTGTGTAGAATTAATAAATGTAAAGCAGAAAATAGGATTAGACTTGGAAATAGACTACCTATCCTCACTCTGTCCGTGTTCCAAATTGCCTAGGTGCGCGTAGCAGATGGAAGTGCGGGATAGGTTGTGTTAGGAAGGCGTGTCTAGTACTGGAGTTCATTATCATCACACGGAATTTTTAACGCATATTTGGAGTACATGGTATTGGAATGAACTAGTTGGGAAATACTATAAGTTAGTTTTGCGTATATTACGTATGATACTTTGCCTTTATGCCAAGGGGTTACAAGAATTGCTGAGTGCATCATAAGCTCACTTTGACAGGCAAAGAATGACAATCAATGTAATAAAGAAATGTTATGAGGATTCAGAGAAAGAGAAATGCCAAATTAATCTTAAAAAAAGGACAAAAGCAAGTGCACGTGAAGGTTGTAGACCTATCTCGGATGAGTTTTTGGCCAAAATTGTCAAACTAGTAAGGAACTAAGTTGAAGAATATAGATAAGTAAATCTATTTAATCAAGGATTTTGAGTATAAATTCGCGAAAATTGTGATTTTGTAGGACGCGGAAACTCTAAAGAAAGAGATTAGTATTTTGAGGGCGTGAAGAGGGATGGAAAATATGGGTGGCTAGAAAGCCAAAGGAATATGAGCTAGATAACAGGGAAATGAGAACGTATTGTTGAGGGAAATCCAAAAGAATGAAGAAAGATGAATTCAGAGTGTATTAATTTACGGCGGGATGTTGAAGACAGTCTTATAGAGGAGAGAACATTGGGCAAACGCAGGGATAGGAAAGGGGATGTCGGACGGAATGAAGGGAGGAAGGAATAAGAACCGATGAAGGGTTTATTGTAGTGTGGGATATTATGTCTGGTAGCCCAGTCTATTTGATGGTGTTTACTCTTTCTCCATCAAATTCCACCTCAATCTGTGGATAGTAAATATAACTAATCTGATCATTCGCTTTAAAATCAATGAAGATTGTAATACCATTAAAAGAGTTTATTTCACTAACTTAAACATATTTGTAGTGAACTTTTCAATTTGCATGAGGACACATGGAATATGTAACTAAGTACGTGTTGGCTGATTATTATGATGTGACTGAAGTGTGGATGAATTTTGGCTGAGTGGTCAATCTCTTAAGTATTTATCTAAAAAAAGAGTTAGATAACGCAGTAAAAATGCAGTTTTTCCGTCGCGGTCGTCTTGATGAATGATATGCTCTTAAGATTGCGTTGCAACCTTAATGCGTAATGCGTTGCGATGACGAAACATACATAAATGATGCGTTGTCATGAAATGAATTTTAGTAGATTAAGACTCGCATAAATTGGAAGATTGCCTCTTTAGCAGTGGTGTTGGAAAAGCATTATTACTCCCATCATAGTACGGTGGGAGAGATTAGGTCAATAAAATTAGAGAGATAACGTGTAGAACAGATAGATTTAAGATATCACTTTTCTCAATAACGGAATGAGGGATCAGAATAACGTTGTCTGACCGTCCCATATGGGTGATAATTAGTCTGCGCTGTATTCACCCCCTGCCACACATCCTAGCAATGACTTGAAGGGTACTAAAAATACTACAAAAATACTGAAAAAGAGTCGCATCCTCTTGAAATCCACCCGGTAATTTTTCCAAGGGTCACCACATTCAAACGAGCTGCATTATGCATGTGGTTATACTATATTCCAAAACGCATGCATCTTGACTTGTAGAGGGATTCTTGTGTCACCAAGGTTTTCACTCCTTAAAAGATATTTACTTTACGTTCGCTTGAATTTCTGATTTGAGTGGGAAATGCACAGACCCCGCATTTGGATTTCTCTTCATCTTTTCAGATTTGATTTTTATTTAATATTTTGTAGTCGTGCTCTTGGCTTACTGGCAAAGTCTAGAATTGCGTCTCACTCGACGTGGCCTCCAAGGGGGAAAATTCGTCCCGCCCCAGGATTTGGATCAAATCTCATTCTCTTTCCTTCCGCCGGCCGTATTTTGTTTCCCCACATCGACGTAATGTCTTTTTCTTTCCCCCGTCGTCTGTCTCATTTCCCTTCATTCCCCCTTCCCTTTTTTCCAATCCCATCCTCATTCTCTTCATTCGCCGGAAGTATCCCCCGGATTCCCTCTGCTCGGGTCGTAACCGTAATTTTTATTTTATTCCACTTCGTTGTCTGAGGCCAATGTCCCTGTTGCGTTCTTGGCTTGTCTTTCAAAAAAGTTCCTACCCTTGACAGAAGGTGGCTCTGTCCCTGGAAAACCAAAGCCGTCAAAACTTTCCCTATTCGGCTCATTTCTGTTTCCTTCTCTCCTTTCTAACTTGGCCGAGTCTTTATTTTTTCCGGAGTTTCAAGTGTCGCTATGAATCTTTTATTCCATGAAACTATTTTCTCGCAGAAGTTATTTGGAATGTTACAAAAGAGCCTTGGATTATGTATTGTATATAATACATTCAGCAGCGTAATGTTACGATACCTCTTGATTTATGATTTGAAGAAGCGCATTTTTCTCATTTATTCTACTTTAATCTGAAAGAAATCTGTAGTTTTCTTTCAAAATGGTGCTGATTTATCACACGTAAATGGTAGAACTCCGCAAATGACTGTTAGTTTTTATGAACTGGCCTGCGAAATTTTTCGCGTTTACTCCAGTATTGGAAACATTAAATTAATAAGGGGAAATACGGGGTAAACCCAATAATATTGCAATGAAATGCATGTTAGCGGATGACTCCGTTAACATTTACTGTTGCGGCATCTCCCGCAGTTTCTTGAAAATACTAAATTCTTTTTAGGTTTTCCGGCCTCCTAATAGATGTATGTGCAACAAATTATTGCGCAATAGCTAATGGAATCAGTCAATATGCAGGGACATCTTACTCCCGTTGATGACGCTTAAGAATTAAAACTGTGGTGGCCCAAATGCATATAATATTATTTTATCTATGGTGTCGCTGTAAAAGCTCATTTAAATAAAAAATATACGTCGGAATACCAGCGAGTTTTGAAAGACTAAAGCTACTCTTTTTCTTTACTACTCTTTCTTTTTACTACTACTATTGGTGCAGGGCACTTACTGGAAGCAGTAGCCTAATGTACTTCAAATTTTTGTAAGGAGATTGGATATTTGCGGAAAATAAAAAGGGGATGTACATCTATTCTCAGTGTGATAAATTATAAAGATTTTCCTTTCCTTAAAAGTGGCCAAAGTTAAATTGTGAATAGATGTTTTATAAAGCTTCTGCAGCCATCTCTTCTACCAGAGCATAATGATTACATATAAAGCCATAGCTAAATGATTATTGTTCTGGCGTCCCCTTTTGAATTGTATAGTTGGTACCTGACGCGTGTAGCGTGGACGAGGGTGGGGTTTCTTTAAGTGGCGGACTCAATCACCGATCGAATGGAAGCAAAATATCTCAACCATATGGTCAATTTTGCTTCGTCTGGTAACGTTCACATCAGATTACTAATCTCGTTTTACAAACGGATCCATTCAATAATTTTATTTTGTTATGCTTAGTTCGCTCCCATAGCAACAGAGTGCAATCTCAATTTTTTATATCAATACTCCAAACTATGGGGTAGTATGTTCGCGGGTTTTCCACCGGATGGTCAGGGTTTCGGCTGCTGACGTTTCAATGAAAGAGGTAGCCATGGAAAAGATGGCTGAAGGCACCCTGACGCCACCCGTCGGACAACCCACGAACACCTTACCGAGATAGTGCGTCGGTAAAGCACCAAAGCTTTACATATTTAAGAATAGTTCTCACATTTTGAAACCCAAAAACTTGGGAAAGTGAAACAGACGAATATTTTTTAAATCCATGACATAATGTTCACTATTCAACTATTTTAACTACATATATTCAAGGTGGGACACGAGTTAGGCCCCACTTTGAGTATGCTACAAGTGTATGGGATCCCATACACTTGCACTTTGGGATAAGAACTTTTATGAACTAGATCGAGTGCAACGTAGAGCAGCTAGGTTGGTGAAAAGTTATTGTGAACAAGATATCAGTATCACGACACTATTGGAAGAATTAGGATGGAATCCACTAGCTGACCGTAGTTTGAAATATAGGTTAAATTCGCTGTGTAAATTAGAGGCAGGTTACTTATCTGAGGATGTTCAAAACTTATTGCAGGCCCGTATTATGGTGGTTGAGATCATCAACGTAAAATTGATTTATAGAAGAACGAACAAATTTAAAATGTTGCTTTCCCCTCGTAACACTACGGATCGAAAAAGACGTGACTGCCGTCGCGTTGCAATATAATTGGAATTGGTTTATTTGTGTTGATATCTCGCATGTATCTTCCTGTATGTTATTTTTTTATCACTTATACTACTCTTTTTAACAGTTCTACAGTATGTGTAAATGTACGTATGCTTTTATTGACTATTGTTGCATATAAGCATTTCATTCGTGTGACTAACATTTTTCGAGTGCATAAACGAACTAATACTCGTGTATTGGTGACATGATTTGGATTGCGCATGTATGGCTTGTGGCCTAACACCCCCCGCCACATGCCCCGGCGGCGGCTTGTGGGGTGTCGTGTAAATCCATACTATGTAGGTGAACATTGCTAGTCGCCTCAGCCGTCTCTGTAAGGCAACCGTAGTTTATTATTCACTTGTCTTTCAACTCATATCCGCACGGTGTTATTCATAGAGGGGAGCGTGATTCTCCAGGCTGGAAGGGAGAAGCAGTGATTTCCAGCCAGAGTTTCCAGGATATTTCATTTATTTGTTCCCATCCCGATTCTCCACGCATTTCCCTGGGCACGTGCTCACTCCGAGGTCTCTCTCAGTTATTCCCTTTTTCGTTTCCCACTCCTTCCTCCCTCCGTCCTTCCCGCCCTCCATTTTGTTTCGTCTCCCCCGTTTCATCCCTCGTGCCCTTATTGACAAGGCGCTCCATGTAACAGCCTGCAGACTGGAGTGCTCTCGAAACAACTTTAGGGACACCCATTCCATAAACACATTAAAACCCTTATCTCTAAACCCATGAACTTGCCTCCTCTTCAGGCGACCGCTATGCATATACATACATTCCAAGTGACTAATGGCGGATCGATCTCAATATCCTCGACCCAATGCATATAATATCCGAACCTTTCTCCGGAAACAACGGGTGGCCTTCCGCTCGCATTTTCGAGGACCTCTCTCTCAAATCATCTCGCCTGAAGAAGACCTGGGCGCAGCTTTCTTTGGAAACCTCGGTATTCATACTTATGTTCTACACCTACTACGACACTACACGGTACTACATTCACAATATTAGTTACCTACATCTACATAATAACCCCGCAAGGGCGTGTGACGAGGGGTGTTAGGTCACCGCCCGTTCAAGAGAATAACATTTTAATGAATTTACAATCAATGAAATTGCAACCGATAGGAAAATAACGAAGAGCTGAATGCAAGTTAAGGGCAACAAGCAATGAATGAAATATATTACCCCATAAGTGAAGCACCAAGCAATTTGATTATCAAATACGAAATTTTACATTGTATACTGCGAACGTTTACTAAAAGTGTCATCAAAAACTAAATGAGATCACCACGGGTAATCCACTTATCATTCCGAATTCATGTCACAATGGAATACTTTAATATGTAATATTACAAATTTAAATGACATGATCATCCACTTTTATCGATATAACATTAGTTAATTAGTTTAGCACAAATTGGTATTTTACATCACAAGAAAATGTTCATTCCAAACAATTCTTAATAAAATTTCAAAGAAAATTGTAGAATTTAAAATAGAAATCCATTCTTAACACTATAAGTTTGAAATGATAAATTGTTAGCATGAAATTTTAATGGACGATCAATTTTAAATGGGATTAAATATTTCCCATGAATTATTACAAAAAAATAATAATGTAAGCAAAAACATTCAAACCACCTTTTATTATCATGCTGCAAACTTTCAAGGTAGTTGCTAATTTCTTGGGCAACCTACAATGGTGCCGAAAAATCACCCTACCAACCAACAGAGCAAGTTGAGTTATTAAATATTCAATCTGCTCTGTTCAATTGTTTCTGGCTCAACTTTGTGGAATTTCATATTCATTAAATGAAGAGCACAATCTATTTTTTCACTGTTCTTTATTTTCGTGCTATTAGTTTCAAACCTTAGGCGTCATCATCAGGTACTTCATTAGTACATTATGATGACGCCTAAGAGTTGAAACCAGCAGCAAGAAAATAAGCGGAAAAGTACGTGCTGTTCTTCATTTAATAATATTCAAACTGCTAGTATTAAATCTTGAAATACTGCAACTTGGGTTCCCAATACCCCGAAAGGGTATGCTTGGTAGGGGATGTTAGGCCACCACTCGTATAAGAGAATAAAACCACATTTATGACAAAATAATTAATGAAAATCTACGCTGTTATCAGAGAGTATTATTGCATCGGAAATCATTAGCAAAGCGGATACTATATCGATATAAGTAATCGATTGTTCCCGTGGAAAGTTGGTTTTTCCGCTTAAATTTACATTCTTACAAAGAAAAGAAAAAAGGTCACAGTAACTAGTGATATCTGTGACGTATTCCTTATCAGCCACAAATAATTGAATGTCTAGCAAACAGCAGCGCCAATGATGGAAAATCGCGTGTAGAACAGTTTATCTACATCTACACAACACCCCGCAAGCCGCCGCAAGTGTGTGTGGCGAGGGGTGTGAGAACATCACACGTAATAGAGAACAATACTACATGAAAAACCACAAAAATCATGCCAATCTACACCCATAAAGTCGTATACATTCATGCAAAAACCTTTATAACTTACACGCACGCAGATAAATATTTTATCAACCAACATTTTTTGGAATGTACTCAATTCTTTATTTGTCCAATGTATTTATCCCTTGGCCATCCTCTTGGGACTTTTCCCTCAATATTTCCTTCTATTATATTCTTTACGAATCTATTTTGTCTCAGGGTCTGGCTTTGGTTCTTCTTTTCTCTCTGGTTTTCCATAAGGTCCGTTTTTCGTCTATTCTTTTGTATACTTCTTTATTCCTTATTTAATTCGTCTATTTGATTAAAAGCATTCTCCAATTCGTTGTCTCGGGCGTGACTTTATGGAATCGACTTAACATAATGAAAAGAGAAACTTTATAATTCCACATAGATTTTACAATTTTACAGATTCCACAATCTATGTGGAATTATAAAGTTTCTCTTTTCATTATAAAAAGCATTCTCCTCCAGCACCAGGTTGCGAAGGCTCCTAGTCTTTTCTGGTCTACTCTTCCGATGGTCCATGCTTCTGATCCATCGAGTGCCACGCTCCATACGAATGTTTTCACGCATTGTTTCCTCGTCTGTTGTTCCATCTTCTTTGAACACATCAGTTGTCTCGTGTAATTTTGATTGCTCTCTTAGCTATATTGTGAATGCTAGCTCTGCTTAGGTATATTCGTAGATGTGCATGCTTGTGTTAGTTGATTGTGTATGTATTTGTAAGCGTGTAAGTTATAAAGGTATTTACATGAATGTATATGCCACTGTGGGTGTATTGACATGAATACATGGGTTTTATTTTCTTTTACGAGTGGTGAATTAACACCCCCTGCCGCACGCCCTTACTGCGGCTGGCGGGGCACTATGTAGAGGTATCTTCATTGAAGGACATCGATTTAGATTAAAGAATTTGCAAGATATTATGTATGTATGAGGGAATGATACGTGCATCTCTCTATGAGGGGAAAGCAAAATTCCTCATACCTGTAGGTATTTGTTTGCTCAGCAATTTCTTTGTAACGGGTGAGTAGGGAATAATGATGTCATCATAGAAATAAATTAATTGGATTTTAGAAGCTTAAACACCCCTTTCGAGTGCTTTTGTCTAAATTATTGAAAAGGAGTAAATTAATTCGTTGAATATTACATTAAATCAGCAACATTAATTGCATGACGTTATAGATTTAATTACATAGCTTTATTTAATAAATTTAGATAGATAAGATTAAATGGGAAATTAAAACGAGTTGAAGGGCTAATCTCATATCCGGAGGTGATGGAACCTTTTTCACGATTAGGGATTGCCCCAGTTACGCAAAACCCTCGTGCTCATGAGATGTTGGTCACGGCATTTCGCGAGTAATGCGTACGTGAAGCATTGTTTGGAATAGCCAATCTCTCGACGTGTGTTGCGAAAACGGTTGGCATAACAGCGGCCCCTTAAGTTCTCAATTTCGCCTATGTCGACGCATCACTGTCGTATCATAGGCGTCTTTCGAGGAAATGTCGTTGGTGGCATCCTTCTTCAAACTTCTTCATTCCACACACCCACTCTCTCTCTCTCTCTGCTTTCTCGCCCTCCCCCACCCCCCCCTCTCTCTCCATCCCCCCTCCTGCCCCCTTCGCCCCCTCTGGCCACCCTCCAGCCATATCCGTCTTAGTCTGGCGCCCATGAATATTGCACGATCCACTTCGTGCTCTATCTCACAGCACTGCGACCCATCCTCTCCCACCCTCTCTACTCTCATGCTTCACACACAACACCTCCCAGACCCCACCCCACACAACCAACCCTCACTCCGAGCGAATCCCTCCCCCCCCCCCCCAAAACTCTCGCACGCCCCCTTAACACCGCACGCACCTATGCCCACGTGCACGCACGCACGCGAGCAATCATTTGCCCGACGCTTCGAACGTGAGCGCACGCGGGTGTGGAGGGAGGGGATGGGGTGAGGAGGAGAGGGGGAGGAGGGGAGAGAGGAGGAGGATGTGTGGAGGATGCGGTTCAGGCGAAACGCTTGGTTGTCATTTCAGCACTGGAAATTACCGCGATCCTTCATCTGCATCCGCGTCTTCAGCATTGCGAGGCCGAGTGTCAGGACGGCCTTTCATTATGCATTCGCAGAGGCACCTGCTCAAGGATCGCAGCGGGCTCTTTCGTCCCATTTCAATTGTTGCTCACAAGGTTTGACTCGTACGATTTGCACGAGATACCTACGAGCCGTGTTCAGAAAATAACAGGAATTTTCAAATTTCACGGGATTGGAGAGTCTGATTGTGAATTTTTTTATTATGGTGATATACATGTGTCTAAAGTATGATACAATTTTCAGCTGTACTCATTGTTTACTTTGTCCAATGGCAGCCGTTAAGGTTAGACACGTGTTTTTATGAGCTCGGTGATTTTTATTTGTTAAAAAAAGGATAAAAAAACTGTACCTTTAGTTTCGACGTCATATCCGTAAATCCATGTTTCGTCACCTGTTATTATAAAACGTTTCAGTGGTAATTCTGCATCGTCGTTGACTTCATTTAGTGACTCCTGAGCAACTTACATTCACCGCCGGTTTTATTCAAAACTGAACAAATTTGGAACAAACAATTTTTCTGTTTCACGCGTTTCATACCCAAACATTCGAAAATATTTCATGACATGATCCAATCGACATGCCAACATCATCAGCGACCTCTCCAATTGTGATTCGGCGATAATTCATAACAATTTCTTTTACACTTTCATTCCACGTTTTCATCGGTTGTTGATTTGCTGGGGCGTTCGTCATTTTCAACGTCTTCACGGCCATCTTGAAAACTCTTATTCCACTCGTAAACAATTTTTTAAACTCATAGCAGACTCACCATTTTCGCCTTTGTTAACATTTCACTCACTTTATCACACTTCATTTCATTGTTTACGCTAAACTTGATGTAACTTCTTTGATCCATTTTTTTTAACAAGCGAAAATGGTCGAGCTCATATTAAAATCACGTGTCTAACCTTAGCGGCCACCATTGGACAAAGTAAACAATTCAATGCTTCTGAAAATTTTGTCATTATTTCGGGGCATGTATACCAAAATAATAAAAAATTGACAATCGGACTGTCAAAACCCGCGAAATTTAAAAATTCCCGTTATTTTCTGAACACAGCTCGCATAATCATCATTTAAATCTATCGCTGATGAAATGAAACACGAGTGTTTACATTACATTTAGAAGTATTCAGGCGGCGTTGTGCGCGAGGCTGCTCGATGTAGTCGAGTGGTTCCCTAAACAGAGGGGTCGCGTTCGAGTCCCGACACCCCAGATTTACCCAAGGGGTGTGATTTTCTCGAGTACCAGATCTCCCTGGGAAACCACCGTGGGTGGCACGGTGGAAGGCACTGCACCACATTCCATCGTGACGCGTGGATATCGCAAGCCATAGGATGCGTGGATTTCGCATTTACGAGCTGACCTCCACATTCACTTCTTAAACCATCGAGTTGATTACTGGAGTATCTCTTTCTATTCTCCCTGAATTGGTTGCTCTGCATCGCATTTAGCATAACTAATAGGGGTCCTTTATGATCGACCTTCTATCACAAATATATTCGCGTCGCCCGCATCTTTTTCAAATCATCGGATCATGAGTAGTTTTCCCGTCGGTTACGTGTAAAAATCCCGTTCTTTTTTTACGTAATTTTCAATGCATATTGACGGACCGTCGTTTAGGCACTAAAAAGTGGGAGTGGACTCTGAAGCTGAAGAAATTATCCTACAGTCCGGTCAAATTTACCTGCTCATTTGTATTTGTCTCATTTCTTTAGATCTGTCTCGTACGTCTAATATCACATATAAGGTTTTTATTTTGTCGGATTTATGAGGTGTGCACCGACACTTGTTGCATGCATTGAAATCGGTTTATTCACTTTGAAATAATTTGAGGAAGATAACCCGATGTCGTTTTGAAAGACACAAAAATGTTTTCGTAAAAGGTAAACATATAAGATTTGGAAACTCTGTGATCGTATCGTATTTCCGTGCCTTCATTAAGAGTTTTCCTCAGCCTGCTGTCCCCAATCTGGGGAAGGAATACTTATATGGTGCTCTGAAATAGTTATCTGAGTTCCAAAATGTGAAATTCTATCCTCCTCATGGAAATGAGTTCTTTCAGATTGCTTGGTACACAAGAACACTAATGGTGCATTAAATCATCCATTTACGGCAATAGAGTGGTTTTCTCTTCGTACCGTTCAATATCAGTTTAATCATTCAACCTGTACCAGATATATACGTGTACATTTCAATTATGCATGGCCTCTTCTTGTAATGATGGAGGCATGTCATGCATATGGTTATGGTTCTTTTTATTCTCTATTTTGGTATTACAAATAACTAATTTATTTCGTGAACTGACCCTTGTTTTGACTTGAGCCTTCCTCCGGCTTGTGTAGAAATTTGCATGTTATTTCATGCATTTTTAACAAATATTTTTCCCTTCCTATCCAATATTCTCCCTTCCCACCTTGTGCTTGTACCCCTGCCACACACCTTTTTGGTGCTTTTGCGGGGTAGTTTTGTCGATGTCGAACCTGACACACTAGCGTTGAAACGCGATTCACATTTTAGTAAATATGTAGCATGAAAGTACCAACCTGTCTCCGTATATTAGAGCCGTCCACGGAAACCGAGGTCTCTTTGGTCAAGTTTAGTTAAAATAGGTGGTTGTGAAAAAATAAAAATTCTAATTCCGTTCTCTTTTAGTTTAGTGAAAGTTAAAAGGTATTCGTATGAATATACACGCCGAAAGGTTTCAAACCATCAATTAAATAATGGTAGCAAGAAGTGATTATTAACCGTTCATTTATTAAAAATGAAAACTCCAGAAATCCGAATTGCAAGGCTAATGGATTATATCGGTAATGATATACGTACTAAACAGTCAATGAATTTTTGGTCACCAATATAGAAAGATATAAAGGTTTTATATAGCTTCATTTGTTTTCTGATTGTTAGCTTTTTTAATCAAATTCTCTAAATATTAGCATTAAAGTGCGATATAAATGGGAAATTGTAAAAGTGATCGGCTACTCACTTTCAGAGTGATATTGAATAAATTAAATTTGGTTTTTCCACCACCCCTTTAGTCAAAGGAAATGTAGCTAAAGGAATTTATGTTGATAAAGTCTATGGGCTAGGATGGAACCTCTAAAAGATTTATTGAAATTAAGAGGAGTAATTTAAAGTGCTCATTTGCGAGTTTTATGATGGCAAAAGTCGGTCGAAAGACTTCATTAGGTCAGTGCAACAATTTCAGAGAGTGAAAATCGGTTTTTCATCTTCATTTTCTCCACATTTATGGGCGAATAATTTTTTTCATTCTGAAATTATTTCATTGTAATGCACATTTAGCGGATGACTCAGTTAAAAGTTGCCGTTGCGCCATCTCCCGCAGTTTCTTGGAATTGATTGGTTCAGTAATGACACCAGTCCAAAAAATTAACAGCAGCCTATCACTTGTTTTTTTTCATAAATGAGTGAATGAAAAGATAAGTAGGGCTCATGAGTGAATAAAAAGATGAGCAGGGCAGGGCATTATGAGGACTGCAGGGAAAGTAGGTGGGGATCTCTAAAATGTGTTTTGAAGAATAGGTGGTAAATATAAATTTCTAAGTTAGCTGATATAAGCCTACTTACAACATTGACGTGGTAGAAGGGCTTGTACGTTCTCATGAGCCCTTGAGCTCTTTATTATTGATTTGATACCGTAGTACATAAGCACGCAGGCAACATTATCTACATTATTTAAATTATTTAAAAATGTGTTGTTACTATTTATCGCTACACCTGTACGAACTGGATTTATTCGTATCATAGGCCTTTTAATGCACGTAGAAGGTTTCTTGGTCGCGGTGTCGTCTATGAGCACGAGATTTTGCAAATGTTTTGGACAAATGTATATTCTACGTCCAAACAATATACCGCAAGTCGCCTCAAGGGCGTGTGGCGGGGGATTTTAGGTGACCAGCCACACATGCACAATTGCAATAATGTTACCGCCATACTAATACTAGTCTGATCATGCACCGAAAAATTTCAATTATACGGAAGAGAGTACTTACATGCAACAATGTTCAATAACAGGATACGAATATTCCAATCATGCTGGCGAACTTTTAAAAGATGGGTCTATTAAATTAAAAGAATGGCATGCAGGAAGAAACATGAAGGACATCGACAAATACGTACATACGGTGCGTACGACAAATGCGCGAACATGTGCAATCTGGCGGCCATGACGCAGACTATAGCCTATACTACTAGGCTAGAATATAGGTGAAGTGTGGTAAAAGTTATCAAGAAATTACTGAACATTGATCGTGTGCGATTCCTTGTTCTTACCGATCGTCGAAAAACTGTCCGAATGATAGCTGATGAACTGAATTTAGGAAAATCAACGGTGCACGCTACTATTTTAGCCAAAAGTGATGGATGGATCCTTCACCATGACAATGCACCTGCACATTTAGCAGTGATTTTTCGACCCTTTCTGGCAAAAAATTCATTCACCATCCTTGATCGGCCTCTTTATTCGCAATATCTCGCCCCCTGTGACTTTTTCCTATTCCCAAAATGCAAAAATGTGATGAGGGGACATCACTGTAAAGATGAGGACACAATAGAGCAAGAAAGGACGAGAAAACCAAAATGCCTGACTTCCGAGGACTTCCAAGGGTGCTTTACTAAAAAATGGAAAAGAAGAGGATGGAATAAGTGCATGGCCTACGAATGGAGAGTACTTTGAAGAAGGGGACTATATCGATGTGGACTAAATTGTGCAAATAACGTTTTTGGCTTCAGTTCACATATTATTGGACATAACTGGTATATACACTACTAATTCTAATTATCTCCTACGTAATTTCTGTTATATCTATTTTGATTTCTTATAGTTCTAATTTTATTACGGATAGCTCTGAATCCATATTTCCCGTTCTCTCGTGATTTCTCCGAACAATCCCCGCTCCTTCCCCCTCCATGTCTAACACTCTTTTGTTTGTTTTTTTTCTGTCCACTTCATCTTATTCATTTTTCTCCAAACACACATTCCAATCTGCGCTTTTTATTCTCCCCTTAATGTGTGGGCATTTTCCTGCTGTGGGTTTTTTTGTCAAAGATAAAATCCTTATTCCTTACGTTTTTTCCGAATATTTTACGAATATCTTTCTGCACTCCTTGTGCTAATACATATCCATTGTAATTATCTAGTTCTGTCTGTTATAATATATAGAAATCATATATAATTACGTGTATTTTCATTGAATGTATTTAACGATTGGTTAGATGGAAGAAGGGACTTTCAACCTCGCCCGAACGAAACCGATTAAATTATTATCATCACCATCCTGCTTCAATGGCCATGTTTCCTCACCATTGCAAAGCAAAGGGTGGCGGGAAGTTACGTAGGCATGGGAATGCTACTCGTGGTAGCGGAGGATAGAATAATTATGGAACAAATCTAATGGAGGCAGGAAGGATGAACAATGAGCATTCTGATTGGCCTTGGAATTTTGGAGACTGTTATAACTAGGGGGAGACGATAGGAAAGCGAGGAAGAGGATATGAATGTATTTTAGTTGAAAGTATTTGTTTTTGCATGAGTGTAAGCTATAAAGTTTTTTGCATTAATATATGGGTGCATGGGCGTAGATTGATATGCGTTTGTTGGTTTCCATGGGGTTTTATTCTTTTTGTGTTGGGACCGACCGAACCCCCCCCCCCCTCGCCACATACACTTGGGACGGCTTTCGGTGTACTCTGTAGATGTAGATTTAGATGATGGGAAAGGACAGGAATGTTAGACGGAGTGAGGGGAGGAAGAAAGTATGATAAATTGAAGTGCGGGGTCCAAATTTCCATAATAAGTAATACATTTAAAAAATTCAAAATATATTTGGGAAATTATAGATGTCGTAACCGTTTCAGCAAGTTTTTTGTAGTCCTTTGCGGAAAAAAATTAATAACCGATGAAGCTATGGTGTTAATTTCACGGCAATTTAGATAATATCTTTAAAATATACAACTATCTCTTGGCAATGAAAATTTATCAACTGACAAGACATGTTTTTTTTATACATGCACTCATACTCATATTAATAAGTATGAGTGCAATAAATCAAGATTATCTCTTATAAATCTCTAGCCATGTGTAGCCATCTGTACCTCTGTCAATTCCTCTCTCTCAAAGGTTTTTTACTTTTTCTTGAGAGTGTCACAAATGCTCGATTTTTTCTCATAATTGCAGAAATTATTCCCTTTCAAATAGTGCTGCTCAGTCGAAGTTTAGAAGTAACGATCTATTATTTGACCTGTAAGCTACCATAAATGTTAATCGCCATCAACTAGATTTATTTTTCCGAGCACTACCCCAGTTTGCATAATACGCCTACGGCCACTGAGTAATGAGTTTGGAGAACATAACACTTCATGTAGTTTTATTCCATTAGAGTCTATTTCGTGATTAACTCCTTAGATGACATAATTTCGGAAAAAGTCTTATGAAATATGACAAAGTCTTTTAAACAATGGGTTTGCAAATCTTTTTTTAAAAAATAAGGGAGTGTTTTAGAAATGCTTACGAGAAAAAAGGAGGGATTTCATTAATTAAAATATGAAGAATACCTTCTATGAGTTTTCGTAAGAAATAAAAAATCAATTTATTTCCTAAGAATAGCATCATGGTAACACTGAAAGATCAAAAAAATAGAGGAAACAATCTGCTATTTTTTATATTTAACGTTGAACCGACTGTTTTATGAAGAAATCAATAAATTGCGAAATGTTCCTCAATAAGGTGTGTCTTGGGGTGGGTGACATTTTGCAGGGAACTTTAAGGGTTTCTCTTCGAAACCTAAAAAGGAAATTATTGAACATTGTATAGTTTTGAAGTAGTTAGTAAAAAAGTGATAACCATGTTATATTTTTCATTTGAGAGGATCCTCATGAAACCATCTCTTGCTAAGCAGAGGGAGAAAGGCTTCAGTTAACGCTCTTGAGTTGCGGAGGGGATAACAAAGGGAGAGGAAGGAATATTATTGAGGGAGCATTCGCAATCAAATGGTATTTGAAAGGTTGATGGCAACACAACGCCATTATCCAATTATCGTGTTTACGTGATTAATTCAAACGCTGCCTGCTGGCTTGTTAGAGCACTTGCGTGGCCTGTGAGAGGTGAAAAGAGAAAATGTGATGAACAATACACATGCGTTATAGCTTGGTAATACTATATAAGCAGTCAATATTTGGGGTGCACGGGGAAATGTTGCTGCAACCAGAAAGCCGACAGGCCAGGATTTACGTTTTATTTATTTGCAATTTTCGATCAAATGGTTTGAATATCGAGGATGGGAAGTTTAATGAAACCGTTAGTCTGACATAAAACTAATTCCAAACACTATATGTCTAACGTATTTTTACAATGCAGGAAGATAATTGTCTTGAAGCATGTGCTTCTAAATGTATTTAGTAATTTTAATCTTGCATTGAGTCGTCGAAGTTCTAACTCTTCAATCTAATTTACCAAGTAATTGAAAAGATTTTTGCAGCACTTGTAGGTGCAGGTGCATGTGTGCGTTAGTTGATTGTGTGTATTTGTGTGCGTGTAAGCTAAAGCGGTATTTTGCATGAATATATTCTCCTCTGTGGACGTAGGTTTACCTTAATTTGTTGGTTTTGCATGTCGTTTTATTATTTTTTACGGGTGACCGAACAGTCCCCGCCACAAGCCCTCGCGGCGGCTTGCGGGGTATTATGTAGATGTAGATGAGATAATTAGGAAAAGTTTAGAAAGTGACCTTTGAATAATTTGTAACAAATTTTACATTTTTACACGTTGGGAAAGGATACTTGTAATAGTCCTTTACACATTTGAAGTAATTCTTTCTCTATGAATATTCTTTCTCCTATTTGATATGAGAATCGAGTCTAGCCTGGAATTATATTTCAAGATATCAAAAACCAAAAATGTGCTTTATTATTTTAATGTTTTTTATGATAGTTAATATATTTGAGCTAATGGAAGTTAGGCGTATCGCAAATGCAGCCCATTCTTTTACGTAGTGAGATCGTTTTGTTAAAAATAATTTGCAAGCAAAGCAAGTATTTATTCCCACACCGAAAAAAAGGGTTTTGTGACACTCTCCTAATTTGATCGATGTTTTCCTAGCTCATACGTTTTCCTAATAATAAAAATTTACATTTTTTAAATAAATGTTTCTCAATAAAGTGACAGAATTGCACCAAGAAACTTTTTCCATCTGACGGGGAGGTACTTGCTATTTCTATATATAGTAAGGGAGGCTCGATGAAAAAACACGAACGCCAGATATGGCATCAAGAAATATTTGATCGGAATACGAGTCGAACGACCTGTAGGTTTCCATGTTTTGATTACGTCGTTCACTCAATGGGAAATGACCATTTCAATCTTTTGGGGCACGTAATAATAATTAGTGTTGGTGGGAAACGAGAGAGCATTGCATATTGTGCCGGTGGATATATGTGGAGGTTTTACGTTCAGAATTAAAGAAGTTGTATTTTTATGGATACCCGAAACGTTGTCACCGGACGGAGGCACGGGAAAAAGGGGGGGGATGGCAGCGTAGTTGTGAGGGGGACCGCGAGAGGCAGTTAAGCCTCCCATCGCGTGGGGCCCACCTTCGAGTTTCAACAAATGAGAGAGGCTCTCCTCTCATGCCAGCTAAGGACGTTTCTAATGATTTTTTATGACCACCGTTAAATGGACTGTCAAATGACACCACCATTTTAACAGCAAACTTTTTATTTATTTATTTAGTATTAGTCCGAAAACAGCACTTCGACCTTTACATCAGACTTTGAATATTGATATAGCCATTTTACAATTACATTCACCCTAGCCCTAGGTGGAGGAAAAATCACCCGGGCGGGACTTGAGCCCACGACCTCTGGTTAGCCAGACGAGGTCGTTACCCCGCCGCCACAGGGGCCAGAAAACTTTGTCAAATTGGGAATTCTCATGTACGCGTATTTACATAATTTGCGTACTTAGGATATCCATTGGAAGGAAACTAACTGATAGTCAAGGAAATAAATATACTTTTACCTTGCCACGAGAAAATGCTGCAGAATATTATAAAATTGCAATTTCAATTCACAAAAAAATCGCAACCTGCTCTGAAGACAATGATTATTCATAGCTAACTGTCGTAAGGATTAAAACCACTCGTACATTTAAAATATTTCATAGAAAATAAAAGAAAAATAAAATTATACCGTGTTCATTAGACGAGGGTGTCCTATGAGTAGTTACCTGAACAGTTGTATTCACATAATTAATAACGCGAAATAATTTGTATTACGATTAATTATTATAAAAATGTTTAATTTATGTGCATTAAAGGGTTCATTGATTTGACTCCAGCATTGCGTCATCGCCCGCCGTTGCGATTGGAAAAACAAAGGTCATCTACGCCTTCTTGTGATCATCCGAAACGCTTGCCACAGAAGTGCATCTTCACATTGAGAAACAGGAATAATTCCCAGTGTCTAGGAATATCGCACTTCAGCTTGGTATTTGCGAAATAGTCAGCGGCAACGTTTACGATGTGTTGCCTTGTACGTATTGTCATAGTGCAGCCCAGACCAATTACAGATTCCCAGGAGTAAGGCTAAATTTGCTGATTGCATTATGGCTTGAGCGATGTGAACGGTTCATGTTGGAATAAGATCTTGAATATCTTGGTGTGATATAATCATAAATCAGCCACCATGCGATTTTAAAAAAGCGATAGCAGAATGTTACACAAATTTGTTGAAATCATACGGAAAGGTAATTCAAAACAAATTTACAGTTCAATTCCGAAGGAAAATAACTGTGTAAGATATTTGAATACGAAATATTAGAGAGATAACTTGCAAAGAAAAATGTTTTATAAATTCTCCTCACGTCACTAAAATGGAAACACTAATTATTAATACTGTTTGTGCAATATTTATTAATTTTCAGCATATTATACTTTTGGGTTTAGGTGTTTCTTTCAAAGTTTTATATCTTTTCAAATATATTGTTGCCATTGTTAAAACTTATAAAAAACAGGAGTCATCTCTTTAAATAAAACTTCCTTCTGGCCAGACATTGCTATTGGAAAACGGTTAATGACTCGAGGGAGTAAATTTTGAAGAATGGGGAAAATGAGTCGGAATAATGACGTCGTCGATTTCGCTTATAAAATGCGTAGGAGTGAACCAGTTCATTGTTGCGATGAAAAAAGGGCTTTTTTTGTGGGCCAATTAGGGCCAGTTTTTTAGAGCCAGTGTTTAAGCGGATCGATAACAATGTATCTGTTATACGAGGGTCATCCGGAAAGTAGTACCCGTTCGTGCCGCATGAAGTGCTGACGACGCGAGTAGCCGCTGGACGAGGTCAGATAGCTTCAGTGGCTTGTCTGCCTTCTCTGAGCCAAGTTGCGTGACGCTAGCATTGCCTGTGTTGTTTCTGTGATTGTTTACAATGTTTAAAAAAATTGAGAACGCCGCCAGTTGTGAAGTGAGGGCAGTGATTAAATTCCTCAATGCAAGAAACGTTCGCCCATGTGATATTCATCGCCAATTAAAGGAGGTGTATGGAGACAATGTAATGGACGAGTCGTCTGTTCGGCGGTGGTGTCGCAACTTCAACATGGGGAGGGGGAACACACACGACGATGAGCGTTCGGGGAGACCGTCTGTCATTACAGACCAACTGGTGAGCTCAGTTGACGAATTCGTGAGGAACGATCGGCGCGTCACAATTGATGACATCTGTGAGCATTTTCCCAATGTTTCTCGAACAATTGTTCATGAAATTGTTAAACACCATCTGCATTATGCAAAAATTTGTGCAAGATGGGTCCCTCGCATGCTTACAGATGAGCACAAAACCAAGCGTATGGCTGCAGCACTGACGTTTTTGGGACGTTATTCTGATGAAGGAGACTCTTTCTTGACTCGCATAATTACTGGTGACGAAACATGGGTTTGTTATGCATCACCTGAGAGTAAACGACAGTCAATGGAGTGGCATCATGCTCAGTCACCAAACAAACCAAAAAAATTCAAGACAGTTCTGTCCACCAGGAAACTCATGGCAACCATTTTCTGGGATCGACGAGGTGTATTGCTTATTGATTTTATGGCCCGTGGAGACACTATTAATGCCAATGCGTATTGTGAAACATTAAAGAAATTACGGCGGGCAATACAAAATCGGCGGCGAGGTCTATTGTCTACTGGTGTCATTCTCGTTCATGACAATGCCAGGCCTCATGCAGCTGGGATAACACAAAAACTTTTGCAGCAATTCAAATGGGAAACTTTCGACCATCCACCGTATAGCCCGGACTTGGTCCCTTCAGATTTTCATCTCTTTACAAAGCTTAAAGACTTTTTGGCAGGAAAAAGATTTGACAGCGATGAAGAACTTAAAGAAGGAGTGACCCTGTATCTCAATGAGCTGGCGGCGAAGGACTATGCAGCAGGAATACAGAAACTTGTCACACGTTATGACAAATGCCTTAATTTGCTTGGAGATTATGTTGAGAAGTAGTTTAAAGTATCCTCTTTCAAATAAAATTTTTTATGTTTGTTAATATTTACTTTTGTGTCTTTATTTCACGAACGGGTACTACTTTCCGGATGACCCTCGTAGTTTGGTCTATTTCCACATAGTGAGTAAATATTATTACTTATTAACCTCCAAAAAAATTTATTCGCCACAACTTTCCCATTTGAAGACACGCTTTTCACCTTATTTTGTTCAGACTACCCGCTGGTAACCCACTGCTTGGATGGTACTTGCTTGCCAGCGTGTATTGGTGTATCCATTATTCATTTTATGCAACAAGACGACGCCAAAACTTCTGTGGATATCTTAGAACCTGCTATATCCTAACGTATATTAGATTTTATTGATGATTTCTGAAAAGAAGTACCTCAATAGGGTGTCCAGAAAGTTCAGCATCACTACCGAAATTCGAGTCGCAGACACAGATTTAACACGAGTCTCTCGATTCACTCTTCCAAAAATAATGTTGAATAACACAGGAAAAGCCCTTTCATCCATTTGTGGGAAAGAAAGAACTGGACTCTGTCGAGTAAAACGAATACTAAACACACGAATATTTAACCGATCTGCGTTAAATATGGCGTTCGCTCCTTCAAGAAGTGCTGCTGACTGAAAATAACATTTGTTTTCACCATTAATACATTTCCCCTGGGTTTCCTCGACATTTTTCACGAGTCTTATGCACTCCAAATTAATCTTACCATGTAACATAGAGTTACCTTTTCGAAAAATCATTTCGTCAAAAAACTTTTATGATTAAAATCTTTATTGAACAGGCCTTGCATTGGAAATATGCTGAGTGAATGCCCAAATTTCTGTTAAGTGAAGATTTCATGTTAGCTAGTTCCATATGTGATTTTATTTTGTAAATTTAAAGTAGGTTAATTATCTGAAGATGGTAGTTAGATATATTACAGGCCCCCACTTGCTATGGTAGATCAGATCACCAGCGCAAAAGCATGGAGATTTATTGTAGAACGGATAGATTTAATATATCGTTTTTTCCTTGCACCATTAGAGATCTTAATAGACATAACAGCAATTGAAAAGGAGATAATTAGAATTGGTAATGTATATTTATAAATATATACCCATCGCAGCATCGCAGTAACATCGCAGATCTCAATGTAAATTAGGTTTCCTTAATGACATAATCCGTAGCGCATCCGCCCGGCAAGTGGAAGGTCCGGTGTTGAAGTCCCGGTTAAGGAAATATTTTTACATTTGTGATCTGCTGAAATTCGCCTCCCCCCTGTCCTGTATTTGTCTTTTATGTGTTTTTCTATCTCTTTTCTTATATATATATATATATATATATATATATATATATATATATATATATATATATCTATGTTTGAATGAATATTTGTGCGCCGTATGGCGGGACTTCGTATTTGAATGTATATATATATATATATATATATTATTAGGTAATCTACCGGTTAAGGTAGGTTTTTGGATGGACACAACTATCAAATAAACATTTTGTGACTCCCCACCTAGCAAACTAATCTATATCAGGTCCCTCTTCATCTCGGTGTACCTCTTTCCTCCCTTCATCCCGTCCAACATCCCTATCCTGTTCCTACCCTTACCTCGCTTGCCCAACATTCTCCCCTCTATTACCCTCTTCAACATTCCACTACCGCTCAATACGCCATTCATCCATTTTTCCTGCCTCCATAGGATTCCTCTCAACAAACCCCTCTCCTCCCCCACCATTTCTAGTACTTCCTCATTTGTTTTCCTTTCGGTCCATTTCACATTCTCCATTCTTCTCCACACCCACATTTCAAAACCCTCCAATCTACGTCTATCCTCCTGCTTGAGTGACCACGTTTCCGCGCCGTAAATAGCTACGCTCCATATCAGAGTTTTTACGAGTCTTGTCTTAACATCCCTACTTAACGTCCCCGTCATCAACTCCCTCCTCCTTGAGAAAGCCTCCTTGCCTAGCGCAATTCTTCTCCTTACGTCCCTACCACTTTGACCGTATTGGTCCAAAACACTTCCGAGATATGTAAACTGCTCTACCTACTCTATTCTTTCCCCGCCTATTTTAATATTTAGCTTAGCCTTTTTCTTTCTGGAAAATCGCATAACCTTTGTTTTATTAATATTGATTCTCATCCCATATTTATCGCACTGAACCTCCAATTCACTCAACAATGCTTGCAACCCCTTGGCTGACTGAGCAACTAATGCTTGGTCATCAGCAAACCTAACCGATTTTACGAATTCCCCGCCGACTTTCATTCCTAACTCCAGTTCTTCCCATGCCTCTTTAATCATTTCCTCTACATATACGTTGAACAGTACCGGTGACAATGGGCAACCCTGCCTTACACCTCTTCCTAATACTGCCCATCCGGACTCTCCGTTCCCCACTCGCACCTGAGCAGTCTGAGACATGTACAGGTTGCGGATCAGTCTCCTGTCCCTCCAATCCATTCCTATTTTCTGCAATATACGCATTAATTTTTCCCAATTCACTCTATCAAACGCTTTTTCGAAATCTACAAAACAGGCAAAAACGTCCTGATTGTATTCTATATTCCTCTCGACTAGTAATCTCATTACTGCAATGGCATCACGCGTACCTCTTCCTTTCCTGAACCCAAACTGATCATCCCCTAAGTAATCATTTGCCTTACTCTCTATCCTTTTGTTGATGATCCTGAGAATAACTTTAGCTGCGTGGGATATCAAACTTATTGTTCTGTAGTCCTCACATGACGAAGCCTTTGCCTTTTTTGGAATAGGAACTAACACCGATCTCACAAAATCTTCCGGCCAGATTCCTTCCTCATAGATACTACGAATCAGTCCATATATGGCCTTCTTCTCACCTTTCCCTAACCATTTCAACATTTCTACAGGAATATTGTCCACCCCCACAGCCTTATTTGCTTTCATCTCCTTTAATGCCCTTTCTATTTCATCGTCGAGTATGCCTGGACCTAAGCTATCTTCTTCTACGTCATGTTCCTTTTCTATGTCTAACCTTGTCGGCCTAAGTTCTTTACCATACAGTGTTTCTATATATTCCTTCCATCTCTCTTGGATTTTTCCTGGCTCAACTATTATCTTACCCCATTTATCTTTAACTGTTAGGACAGATCTTGCCTTTTTACTTCCCGATAATAACTTAACCATGCTGTATAGAGCACCAATTTCACCCTTCTTCTGTAAACTTTCCATATCCTCGCATTGCGTTTTCCACCATTCTTCTTTTGCTTTATTTGTGGCCCTTCTCAATTTATTGTTTAACTCTTTGTACTTCATTTTGCCTAACTCTGTGTTTACATTTTTTCATCTTCTTCTCTCATCCATCTTTGCAATCATCTCATCCGTTACCCATGGTTTCCTTATCCTTTTCCCGTTAACGGTTCCTATAGTGTCTTTAGCGGCTTCCAATATCCCTTTCTTGATACATTCCCATTTTTCTTCGATAGTACTCAGTTCTTTACCGTCATCCATCATTTTCTCTACAGCCTGCTGATACTCCTTCCTCGTTAATCCATTTACTGCTTCTAAATTCCATTTCCTAACCCGCCGCCCTTGCCTTATCTTCTTGAAACGAACATTACATTTCATAACAACTAAATTGTGGTCAGAGTCTACATCCGCTCCTGGGAAACTGTGCGAATTTATCACACTGTTCCTAAACCTGTGCCTAACCATAATATAATCTAACTGATACCTTTCTGAGTCACCTGGCATTTTCCATGTATACCTACGCCTTTTGTGGTGTCTAAACCATGTGTTAGTGATGACTAACCCCTGTCTCCTGCAGAATTCAATTGCTTTCTCTCCGCGTTCATTCCTCGTGCCTAACCCATAGGCCCCCACCTCACCACCATCTCTTCCTTCGCCTACCGTCGCATTCCAATCCCCCATCACTATCAAATGTTTCCCTGCAGGAACACTCGAATATATATATATATATATATATATATATATATATGTATGTATACATAATATATGTGTGGGTCGCGGTGGTCCAGTGGGTAGAGCGTTGGGCTACTGACCGGACGGTCCCGGGTTCTATTCCCGGGCAAGGCACTCTGGGCACCTGCAGCTCCACCCAAGTTAGTTGATTTTTCAGGTACCAAATCTTCCTGGGAAACCATAACTGGCACAGGGAAAGGAACTGGCCCCCCTACCCTGATGTGTGAATATTCACACGCCGTCGGGCTTGGTACATGGGTGAGCTCTACCATCACCTACTAAACCGACCTTCGGGTTGATTACTGTTTTTATGGTTTTATATATATATAATATATATATATATGTTTATGGTTTTATATATATATATATATATAATATAATTATTCATTCAAATTGAAATAGAGATAAGGAAAATGGTAAAGGAACACATATAAAGGACAAACACAACAGAGGTGGGGATGGCGGATGTGAGCAGATCACGAATGTAAAAAGATATTTTATCCTTTTGCTATTTAATAAATCAATCTTTTTAACAATTCTCCAGCATGATTGGAATGCACGTATCCTGCTGTTGAATATTGTTGCATGCAAATGCTTTCTTTCGATTAAAATCTATGGAGTTTATGATTCAACTAATATTTGTGTAGAGGTAACATGAATTGGTTTTTCATTTGGTTTTATTCCGTTTCACGGGTGGTGACCTATCACCCCCCGCCACAAGCCCCCACGGTGACTTGCGGGGTATTATGTAGATGTAATATGATTTTGTTAATTTTGAAAGCCTTATTTGCCCGCCCCTGGGATGTCGTGTTCGGGAGATGTTGACCCAGGCTTTTGGCCACGTGGATACTGAAAGCCTGTTGTGTTTCGTACATGGTGTATTTTGCCAATTAGGCAAAGTGGGAGTAGTGATATCTCTCTTCCCAAAATGATTAATTGGACGAGGAATTGATCTGCCATTGAGTCTCAGGTTCAACTGATCCATCTATTAGCAAGTTAATACAATATTTAGGAATGAAAATGACGGCGAATGTTTTCTAGTTTTTCTGCGCCTCATCGGTACAGCATTATGCGAAATTGAATTTTGTTTCAATAAAATTTTCATCATTTTTTAATGACCACGGGATGACCAAGTGAGTGGAGCACCTTTGCCCGGAAAGGCCCAGATTAAAATCCGAGGTAATGCCTATAGATAACTAATTCTAAAAGTAACCAAGCGTAGCAGCATTTTACTCGCTACAATTTCGTAGGAAACACAGTGTTGGATCAGGAGGAGTAAAGTGACCTCCGTTTCTGTGTAAATGTTTGAATTTCACGCGTCTTAAGACTTAGTTCTGAGTGAGCTCGGGTGTAACCTATCGAAGCCTAATATTTCGAATAGATGGATGATTAACTTAAATAAAATATTATTACTATGGTATACGTCATGGAATCCGAATCAATACTTTAATCATACTTTAAATTTAAAATCATTCGTTCGGAAAACGTTGTGGTTATATATCTTTCGGTTCCAACAGTAAATATGTCAACCGTGGGCGCGCTCAGATATGCTCATTACCAGGACACGGGAAAGCAAATTGCAATTATCTTGCCCTGTCAGACTTCGCATTTTATTTGCATTGAAGAAAATTTAACGGCGTTGATAGTTGCGGATTATAAGGCCCCTGCATCTATTCGCAGTCTACCATGAGAACGTGCGGCAGATGTGCGATATCACCCGTAATTAGAGCAATTGGTGATGAATTACGAAAGCAGGAGACATTTTTTGTGTACAGAGTTAGTATAAAAAGTATCGGAAAAAATTAATTCATTTCAGATTTTGATACAATCCATCAAAAGTCTTCAAAGTTCACCCCTTGCCCTTTTGTTCTTGCGGCTTTTCCACGACTCGAAGGCTCCCTGGTAGGCGGAAGGTCCGCAAGGGTACGCGTGGAAGTTTCTGTGACGGTAGATCTTTCGCAACGCCAAATTTTCAATGGCAATGGCGTGCACTATCATCTCATGTCAATGTCAATACACGATCTGCGATCATGCGCACACTAAAATTGACGGTATGAATTCAGCACTTCGCGCACGCTCCAGGAATTAATTGATACGGATACTCTTTATAAAAACCTTCTAGTTAAAGATAAAGAGTTCGGCGAGTTTTTGTATCGGAATAATGCCTATATGAAATAGTTATAATTTTACACAATATCGACCGCTCATAATATTATAATTAACGCAATCAGTTAAAGCCACTCCTTTATTCCAGCACGATTTTACCAAGTAAATTCAGGGTTAACAAGCTTACAGGACTCACAGCGCCGCAGTTGATAATATATTTAGAAACGAGTAGATAGATAGTCGCCTTTATTTTGGGGCGGGATTGAAACTATGGAGTCGCATCTACCACCTAAACCCCTCGTCACACATTTAAAATGTTAAACTTATTAATAAATTTCACCAATTTCACATAATAACAATAGAGCTAATACATATAATATCTTATGACTAACATACAGCAACACAATACATTAGTTGCCTAGTTAATTAATAACTATTACACAAAATATACATCATACATGCATAAAATACATACAAATACTATACATACACATGCCAATACATGCTAACAATACTTGTAAAACAATGGCGAGATTTGGGCTGAGTGGTTTTCGATGAAACTGATTTGCTTTGGTGCTCCACAGTTGACGTGCCCTATTACCGTTGTGTGGATGACCGACGTCCGGAATCACAGTAATTCTAAAATGGCGTTAAAAACCTCTTTGGAGTCGAGATTGCATGCGAGTCGAACATATGCCGCCGGAGAGATAGAGTCGAAATTGGAGAGATTCCCTCGTTCCCACACTCTAGTCGTGACGCGGGTAAACACTGGAGAAAAACCCTTGGTTACGGCGTGAATCAACAGTCGGCTCCATGGAAAAGTCAATAATCGCAAACCGAAGCCGTCAAAAACCGCGCTCGGGGGTCAGCGCGACGACCTCCATGAGAGAGAAATGTTGAATTGAACTCAACTCGGGCTTACTCGTAATCCTCTCGACATATCCGGTCGTGAGATCGGCAGACAGCCCGTCCGCTGTGCGCAATCGTCCTCGTGGCACGCGCGTGTATTACCACGTCAAACCATAGGGAAAATTTGCGAATGCATACTCATCATTGGGTGCTCACTCTTTGAATTCTGGATCCGTGCCATGTAAAGACTATCTTACTATTATTCAAAGATGTCTCCATTTGGCTCGGGAGGTCAATTAATGTTTGCGGATTTAATGCAACGACGAAAATATTTCACTCAACACTCTTCGAACCAAGTAATAACGTGGAATAAGTGCGTTATACTGGCTATATTAAATAATATTTCCTTAGGCCATAAAGGCTTTTCTACACCGCTGCAGAATTAAAAAAACAGAGGTTTGCGAAGAAATTAATGCAGACGCCAGGGACCTGCTTCTGGGGAATAATGAATAGACACATACAAACACTCCCTCCCTCTCACTTAGGAATTACAGAGGAGGAATACCAATCGACACTTGGGAACATTAGGAGAAAAAGACTGTGGCCCGAAGGTGTTGTCAGAACTGATAACTGTAGGGAATAAAGCCCTTCTTTTCAAAGGAAGAAAAAAATGGGAAATAAAGCAGGAAGAAAAATATCATATCTCGTATATTAATATATGATATGCAAAATATTAAAATATTATAAATAATAGAATAAATCTATTCGGTCTCCTCTTAAGTTAACTCGTCAGTGGTTAAGGTAGCTTAGAGCCAGTAGCTGGTGAGGGAAAACTTCCCCATGTATGTATTTGTAATTTCCCGAATACGTTCCCTGGCAATGAAGGATTAATTTCTTTGAAATCATATTCGGGAACTATTTAATCTGTGTAAATGTAAACGTCTTACTATTTTTTGAATGTTTGTCTGATATCACTTGCAAGGAATTAACTTTCTCCGTAATTCACCACACCATTCTCAATATTCTCCTCCTTTTTTAGTTTTGTAGGAGTTTTAAAAACACTTTAGAGCTTGAGAAAATATTATTTAAGACAGTCTAAACAGAGGGTGTAAGAATTTTATTTATCCTTTCCGAAAAAGTACGTTGTGGATCCTTGTTTTGGATAATTACTCCAAATTCCGTATGCTGTGATTTTCCTGCATCCTAATTGATTTGGGCTTCGAACTTTGATCATGTCAGTAAAACTATCATATCAATAAAAAACAGAGATCAAGTGTAGAACAGATAGATTCAAGATGTCATATTTTCCACGAACGAAATGAGGGATCAGAATAACTTCGTCCGACCGCGGCAAGGACATATTCGGGTAAAAATTAGTATGGTATGTGTTCAACCCCTGCCACACACCATAGTGTTGGCTTGCATGGTACTAAAATATCAACTTAAATAACCCCGGTAGGACCTTTGGAGAAAATATTCACGCTGGAAAACATGCAAAGTATAAAGAGATCCAGGGTATACCGCAACGGAACCCTTGGGTTTAGAAATATTATCCTCATCTTATAAATACTTCCTTCAACTCGCTAAAGGTTATCGTATGTGGTCTATTAGTAATATTTTTCTTATAGCAAAACAGTTGGTGATATATTAGAGCCGACCAGAGAATAACTTACGTTTCAGCATAGCATGGCGGTGGGTATAGGGTTAGAGGCACCATCTTGGTGTCTAAGCGTCCCTACAACGTCTCTGATACTTATAGTATACTTTGCTCTCTGCAAACTGTTTAAATGTAATTATGCAATTATAAATCCCGCGAATTGGTGAGCGCGATCCGTGGTTAGATTTTTATTGGCAAAAAAGTATAACACGAGCCAATTGAAATTCATGGGTAACTTTGTGAAGTGTGTACGGAGACGGAATAATGATATGTGAAGGTGGAGTGAGGCAGTGGTGCATTATCAGTTTAGAAATGGCCAGAGTAAACAATGTTCACGACGAGGACACAACGGTGGTCGGCCTAGCCACGTGGTGACACATTAACTGACGGTGAAATCCAACTAAAAATTCGTGGAAATCACTAATTTTACTCTTTACAGCGATGAAGATGTGGCTTGCTGCAGAGCGCTTTGACAGTAATGCGGAATTTCATGCTGGCGTTGAAACAAGTGGTTTAAGACGTAAGGCGGCAGATTTATTCAGAGAAAGAATTGAAAAACTTGTGCGTGGTTATGATAAATGCCTCAACTTGAACGGCGACTATTTGGAAAAATAGTTTAGAAATGTGCCTTTAAAATTTATATGATAAAACTTGGTGTTTTTTCTAGGTTGCTATTTTATTTCAAAACTGAACAGCATTACTTTTAATAATCAAACCACTTTACTTTTCCACATAAACTTTTTAATTTTTACTACCCAGGTTTCGTTATAACATAACATCATCAGGTAAAAATTGCACACTGCTTCCAACGACCAATCTTTCGATCACTGCTTCTCTGTTTCGGTGTTTGAAACCCTCCATAAAAACTCAAAATACTCAGTTTTGGTGAAAAGAAACAATTAAATCAACCACTCAAAAAACATCACTTTTCCATCTTACCCCTAATTCCTTCCTTACGTAATTCCATCCATTCCCTAATTGCAACGTTGCCTCTCCTCGAATGTTATTTTTTATTCACGTATAGGAGATGCCCTTCTCTTCCGTAAGTTGTAATCAGAATCAATTCTATTGAATGCTACGAGAACGTGGCCCAGGGTTCAAAGAATTGAGGAAGAGAAGCCAAGGCCACCATCGACGGTGGCACCGGTCTACCTGCTTTCAGCGGAAAAGGCCAGCCCCTGGAAGGGTAACCGAGGGTTTAATTTTTACCCGATTATGACCCTACCATGGTCATGTTATTATGATCCCTTATCGTTCGTGGGTCAAATAACATCTTGAATCTATATTTGTTCTGCACTTAATCTCTCTAATTTTATTGAAATGCTCTCTCCCACCATAGTACGATGGGGTAAAAATAGAGTTTCAACATCAGTGCTAAGGAGACGCCCTTCCAATTCATGTGCGAAAGTTTCAATCTGTAATTTAACTATCGCTCCATTGAGTGATTCCAGCCTAGATGCTCTAATATTTTGGATACGCTACTACTTTTATCATAACAAGGTTTTACAAATCTAGCTCATCTACGCTGCACGGAATCCAATTCGGCGATCAATGCAACTTCATGAGGATCCCATTTATACTAGCAGCATATTCTATAAATGAGACCTAACCAACAAAAGATAATCCTTTTAATCACATTTACTTAGTTTACCTAAATTGACTGTTTTATAATTTCTATAATGCCTTTGGTTTTTTTCGTATTATTATTTCTGATTATTCGGGGAAATAATGAGTAATTGAATTTATCTGTACTGGAGTTTATCTCCCTTATTTTGTCTTTATGGTTTGATCTACCGAAGTAGTGTGGGGCCATAACTACAATTTCTTTAGTGTCACTATTAAACTCGTTTGTTTTGAACCTTGTTACAATTTTAAGTCTCGCTTGTTCTCTTCGTGTCTCAAGTGGCTTCCAGCCTAATTCCCCTAAAAAGGCTAGCCATACTCGTCTTCTTATTTTAACAATTTTTGACGAATCTGGCGGATTTTCTCCGAACTGTATCTAATTCTATGAGCAGCACTTTCTCCCAAGGATCCGAAATATTTGCGGTATATTCCAGGTGAGGCCTAACTGGAGTGAAATAGCATCTCTTTAACTTTCTCATTACATTTCCCCACCACCCGTTTAATGAAGCCCAGTTTCTTTAAAGCAGATCCGCATATTTCTCAGTTTAGGGTGGGGCAAGGGTCCAGAGGGAGTGGATCAAATGCTGCGGGGTTTGGCGGGGGGAGGAGGAGGGGGATCGGGAAGGAGGTTCTGAAAGAATAGGGAGTTCATAGGTCCCCGAAGTGGGAAAGACGCGTTGCCATGATGTTCGTGGCCAACAAGCCGCGAGAAGAGAAGGGTGTCGGGGGATGAGGGGACAGGGGGGTGGAAAAGGGCTCACGAAATGGGAATGTGGATGAGAGGGGTAGCCTTACACGTATTTCCGCCACGCGTGGAACGACTAGGGTTGGTTCGCGTACACATATATATGTGTAAGATTCTCTTGGGAAATGTTTGTGAAAAGAGTGGAAGAAAACGGAATAGCGCGCACACACATGCACACAAGAGACATGGACTCAAGACAAGTCCCGAAAACTGTTGAGTGGAAAAAACGCAGGAGAAAACCAGAGCGAATACTTAAAAGACTCTCTGAAAAGTACTCTTAGTCTTTAAGTGTTTCTTGAAGACATCGATACCTTATGTTAATTTAATTAATTTGGTTAAGTGCGACGTTATTTCAAAGCTTCATCGATTTCTAGCACTTTCAGTCGGCGATCCTCCATAAACATTTTATGCACTTTTGCAATAATTTCTGGAGTACTGGTAATTTTTTGCCGACCAGTACGCGGATTATTGCCGACCATTACGTGGATCATCATTCAAGCTGTGCCGACCAAACTTAAACTCGTTTATCCTCTCGGCAACAGTTGAATATGAATGAGCAGAGTCCACAAGAGTGTTCTGAAAGAAACCATGAATTTCCTTTACTTTCATACCTTTCTTTACGAAGTATTTAATCACTGCCTGAATCTCACATTTTCCAGCCTCACATATCACTCTACGGAAACAATAACAGAGGGGCGTTCGCACCACAGATCTCTTCTCAGAGTACTGATGCGTTACGCGTTTACTCATAGAGGCATACCTATTACTACACGGGTAACTCGTGGCGCTAGCGCTGATATCTGGTGATGAACCCGAGAAACTTTCAAACTACCCTTGTAGTACTGAAGAAAAAAAATGCATTTTTCCACTAAATTTTATTCGGAGAAACTATTTTCGACGCATCGGCATCATCCTCAAGTACTTCACAGTGCATAGAAACTAGTCGCACCGAATAAAAGAATTTGTGGGAAGTTGTAATTGTTTACCTCACTGATAATGGATTTCCACACAGTTAAGGCTGGAAACATCAAATATACCCTCATAGTATTTGACCATGCTACATAAGCGAGAAGTGAAATCATTTCATCTATTAGCCTCCCACCTTATATTTAGTATATTCTCAATTCCACAGCTGTCTGCTGTTGAAATTTAAGCTCTAAGTGGTTCATTTGAGAACGAGACCGAGTCATCAGCTTTTCACATTAGGTGTTAATGAGTGATTTTGTCGAGTCTCTAGCCGTCCCACCATTCTGAAAATCAGCATCAATTTTATTTTTGATAAATTCCCTTCAAATCGTAAATTTTAGTGAATTAAAAAAACGGTTGGATGGTTGTATTTAGTATTTTTTAAAGTGTTTCTAGTACTCTACAAGGCAACTCTATGGAGTGTGAGAGGTGGTGAATACACCAGACTAATTTTTACCTGAATATTTGTAGCCCTACCGTGGTAGGACAATGTTATTTTGATCCCTTATTGTTCGGGAAAAAACATGTTCAATCTTTCTGTTCCACACTTAATCTCTCTAATTTTATCAACATGATCTCGTCTACCGCAGTAAGATGGGGGGGGGGTATTACAATACAGTTTCCACATCACATCCATACTCCACATCACTGCTGAAGAGACCCCTCCAATTTATGCAAAAGATTTATTTACTCTGCAATTTAACCTTCGTTTCATTAAATGATTCGCAGCCTAGCTCCTCTACTGTTTTGGATACTCTAAGTGTATCATAGCAGCGTTTTACAAATCTAGTTCTTCTACACTTCAGCCGATCCAATTGAGCAATCAATGTAACTTCATGAGGACCCCATATACCAGTAGCATATTCTAAATGACGCCAAACCAGCGAAAGATAACATTTCTCTTTAACTTTTTCATCATATTTGCTCTATTCTCTTCAAATAAACCCTAATATTTTGTTATCGTGCACACATATTCCCTGAATGTGTTCCACCCTGCAGAGATCGTAAGTGAGGTTAACGCCTAGTTTTTTATTTGAATCTACACATTCCACCCAGTACTTAGCCTGACGGCGTGTGAATATTCACACATCAGGGGAGGGGGGCCAGTTCCTTTCCCTGTGCCGGTTATGGTTTCCCAGGAAGATCTGGTACCCAAAAAATTACATCGCTTGGCGGAACACCAGGTGCCCAGAGTGCCTTACCCGGGAATAACGCTCCGTTCAGTAGTCCAACGCCCAAATTTATATATATATATATATATATATATATATATATATATATATATATATATATATATATATATATATATATATATATATATATTAGGTAATCTACCGGTTGAGGTAGGTTTTTGGATGCACACAACTAAAGCAATATAACATTTGGACGGCACTATATAACACAAAATTAAATCTGTCTGACGTGAAAAAGGCCTCGGAGTAGGCCGAAAGCTTAAAAAATGTACAATGTGAGAATATATATATAATACAGGTTTCGTCCGGAAAATAAGTGTACTGAGCTCTGGAAAAAAAATGTATTGCCCTTTTACATATCTTAAGCTAATATTCCTCAAAATAGGACCCTTGTGAGTCGATACACTTGTTCCAGCGGCGTTCCCATTCCTGGAACGCTCCCGCGAAGGCATCATCGGGAACCTCTAGAAGACACGTCGTCAAGGCCACTTTGACGGCGTCCAAAGTCCCGTATCGCGTTCCTTTCAAACTCCTCTTTATCTTCGGGAACAGAAAGAAGTCCGGGCTGTAGGGCGGGTACGGCAGCGTTGCCACGCCGTGCTTGGCCAAGAAGTCCGACACGGCAAGCGGGGTGTGAGACGGCGCATTGTCGTCATGCAGTCGCCAGATGTTTTTGATCGCTGGCCGGACGCGGGCGACTCGTTTTCGAAGCCTGTCGAGCACTTGGACGTAAAATGCAGTATTTAAAGTTTGTCGTTCAGGTACAAATTCGTAGTGGAATCCTTCCCTTTTGACCCCTTTGTCAAAAAAGACAATGAGCATCGCCTTGAACCGAGATTTGCTCATGCGAGCTTTCTTTTGACGGGGTGATGATGGGGTGTGCCACTCCGCACTTTGTCTCTTCGACTTTGGGTCGTACTCAAAGACCCACGTCTCGTCACCCGAAACAACGTTCTCTAAAAAATGTGGATCATTTTTGCAGTGATCCGCAAGTTGTTTCGCGATTTCCAAACGATTGAGTCTTTGATCATCACTGAGCACTTTCGGCACCAACTTTGCACAAATTTTTCGCATCTGTAATTGGTCCCTAATAATCTCGTGCACTATTGTTTTTGGCACATTACACTGCTCTGCTATCATCCGAACACTAAGACGACGATCAGAGTTCAGTACATCGCGAACTTTTCGCACATTTTCGTCGGTGAGTGTCGTTGATGGGCGTCGAGGCCGTGGTTCGTCGTTGACCTCTTCTCTGCCCTCCACGAACATCTTGTGCCACCGAAAGATCATGTTTCTGGACATGGCCGACTCTCCGTAAGCCTGGTTAATCATACCGACAGTTTTGGTAGACGATTTCCCAAGCTTTACCGCAAATTTGATGGAATAACGCTGCTCCAAAAACTTCGGCATCGCGTTCCGTGACGTGGGTCGAGCGTGGAGGTTCGCGTTAACAGAGCTCCTCACTACACCACAGCTCAGAACCAACAGCCTTTTTCAGCGTCGCTTGCCAACATACCCCCCTCCAATCGCAGCCGGTCAGAGCGGTGCTGGGCGCGCCTGGAGCGGCGGGAAAAAATCAGTACACTTATTTTCCGGACGAACCCTGTATATATATTTGTATATAAAAATATAAACTTAGACAGCAACACAAAACATGAGAACACATAAAAGTCACACTCACACGTTATTTCATGATAATTTCGACGGAGTTCGATTCTTCGAAGAAATCCTCTCTCTCTCTCTCTTTATATATATATATATATATATATATATATATATATATATATATATATATATATATATATATATATATACACATCAGTCATATCTTATCTTCCGAAGAAGATTCGGAGTTCGAGTCCGTCGAAATTATCATGATATTATTGTGAGTGTTCTTTTTATGTGTTCTCGTGCTGTGTGTTACTGTCTAAGTTATATATATATATATATATATATATTCAGTGCAATAGGTTTGGGATGAGAATCAATATTAATAAAACAAAGGTCATGCGATTTTCCAGAAAAAAAGCGAACATTAAAATAGGAGGGGAAAAATAGAGCAGGTAGAACAGTTTACGTATCTCGGAAGTGTTTTGGATCAATACGATCAAAGTAGTAGAGACGTAAGGAGAAGAATTGCGCTAGGCAAGGAGGCTTTCTCAAGGAGGAGGGAGTTGATGACGGGGAAGTTGTGTAGTGAGGTTAAGAAAAGACTCGTAAACACTCTGATATGGAGCGTAGCTATACGTACGGCGCGGAAACGTGGTCACTGGAGCAGGAGGATAGACGTAGATTGGAGGCTTTTGAAATGTGGGTGTGGAGAAGAATGGGGAAGGTGAAATGGACCGAAAAGAAAACAAATGAGTAAGTATCCTAGGGATAGTGGGCGAGGACAGGGGTTCGTTGGGAGAAATCCTGTGGAGGCAGGAAAAATGGATAAAAGGCATATTGAGCGGTAGTGGGATGTTGAAGAAGGTAATAGAGGGAAGAATGTTGGGCAAACGAGGAAAGGGCAGGAATAGGATAGGGATGTTGGACGGGATGAAGGGAGGAAAGGAGAACAGAGATGAAGAGGGACCTGATGTAGAGTAAGTTGCTGGATTGGATTTTGTTTGTAGTTACATAAATTATTTATTTGATAGTTGTGTCCATCCAAAAACCTACCTTAACCGGTAGATTACCTTTTATAATATCATAGAAATTAAATGGTTTTTCTATTTCCCAAAAAATTGTAGACCTTACTTTGGGGTTATCCTTGTATGTAGTGACACACGGGAGACTTGTGTGAGTGAAAGAGAAAAATCGCAAAGTATAATTATTTACAACGGGAAGTAATGGTTTTCGGAGGACCCGGCGGATTCGGATTATTAACCGACAGAATTCACACTCAGAGCCTTTAACTCTCTCACGAGGAAGATTCCATAGAGAAGAGTATTCCTTTTAAAAACAGAAGCGATAGTAGAGAGCCGAGATGTTGCGACGGAGGGGTTTGATTGGGTTTAAAACAGGAGAGGTGCACTTTAAAGTTAGAAGTAATTTCAAAGGCTGAGGTACTCGGCCATAGAAAATTTCCGTGACCACAAAATATGCAGCACCAAATTAGAAAATAATGTAATAATTTTAATAATGTGTGAATACTTGACAACAGCAACAATTTTAGTCCGATTAGACATAAAGCCTATAGCCTATAAAGCCTCTATTTGAAGAATAATGTTTTCGAAACTACGCTAGATGATTAAAAGAAAGTACAACTCTTCTGAGAAATTTCAGCGTACGTGGCGACATCTATCAACCAAATTGAGATATTTATATTGATGCTGACATACGCTGTCACATAATTCAGAAAGTAAAAAATTAATCTAAAAATATGTAAAGATGCACCCTACTTTCCATTCATTTTTATGTGAAAAATGTATGATTTCCATCGTAGGGGGCCTGTCCATTATGGCGTTGCGGGGATTCTGATCGACAATGACATAAATTCTCCACGATCCACCAATGAGATGCGTGGCAGGGGGTACAAGCACCAGGTGGGAAGGATGAGCGATCAGGGGGGGATATTTGGAAGGAAGGGAAAAGGGACAAATAAAAATTCAATCTAGTGTGTTTTGTTGTTAATTCCCTTCCCGCATAATCGCAAGGGACTGCCATTAAAGAAAGTTGTCCTCGCTTCAGTATTAATCGCCCTGTATTGTTTGTTTCCAAGATTCTCCTGCCATCCTTCGTCTCTCTCTCTCTGAGGCGGGGGTTGTAACTAAGAGTTACCTGTAGACAGGTAACTCTTAGTTACTGTATATGATAGTAGAATTACCCCTTCTTAGTTTTTCAATTCTAATTTTCCTCGTTATGGGATTAATTTTTACCACATTAGTAATTTGCATAAATATGTTAGCTAAGAGTATATGTACTTGCTTACTTGTAAGTTAAAAAAAAGTTCGCATGAATATATACAACTCTGTGGGTGTAGCTTTGCATGCATTTGTTAAATTCTCTTTAAAGGATAGTGACCTCCACCACATGCTCCTGTGCTGGGTATTATGTAGATGTAAATGATGTAGATGCCATACACTTCCAAGCTCAGCAACTTTATTGAATTTTAACAACATGTTAAAATAAAATAATTAAATTTTTTATTCCGCACACACACTTTGTTTAGGACATGGTCTAGTGTTTCGACGTTGGACGTCGGTGTATATATGCAATTCTGTCTTCTGTAGAAAGCTGATGATGACGCCCAACTTCGAAACCAAGGCCGTGTCATAAATAAATTGTGAGTGAAATCGTATTATTACCGATGTAATTTATTCGTATATATTGTAAATATTTAAATGAAACCCGAAAATCAACTTCATAGTCCTGCAGAGAAATTCAGAGGAAACCTCCCAGTGTACTTTCTCTGAACGAAGCAAAGAGTTAAGGTGTAAAGGGCAATGTTAATCTAATATATTCAATAATATTTTCAAAGAATCAGTATGAGGTACACTGATGAAACTATAGTTTTTTCTGTAGCACCTCGTGATTGTGTTTTTGACGTGATATTTTCACAATCTCAGTCTCGCTTGTCCTCTTATCTTCGTGTCTCAAGTGGCTCCCAGCCTTATTCCCCTAAGAGACCTGCCACACGTGTGTTCTTATTATAACAATTTATAACGAATCTGGCAGATTTTCGTTGAACTTTTTCTAATTCTTTTTGCCAAATGTTCTCCCAAGAATCCCAAATACTTGCGGCATATTCCAAATGAGGTCTAACTAGAGTGAACTAGCACCTTTCTTTAACTTTCTCATTACATTTCCCCACCACCCGTTTAATGAAGCCCAGTTTCTTTAAAGCGGATCCGCATATTGTTCTGACATGTGCTCCCCATGAAAGGCGTGGTATTAGAACTACCCCCAAATATTTAACTTGATTGGCCGTTGGCACTGAACCTTCTATTTTATAGTTTATGTCCTGTTCGCTACTTCCTTTGTTCCGAAATTTCAAAACTGCGGATTACGTGTGAGCTTAAGTCATTTATGTGTATAAGAATAAAAGCGGTCCAATTACACTTCCCTGGGTGACACCCGAAGCTACATGACCTACTATTCACTATGGCTTGCATATAAACGAAGATTTTCGTGTAGTTTTCTACTTCCACACTTACTTATGTTATCGCATGCACTGACGTCCTATTTCCAAATACGCTCAATCAGTTTTCTGTGTCTTTGTCATGCTTTGCAGATGCCTTTTCTCATCACATACACCGACCAAGGGCTTTCCTTGGTCACCATTGTTTCTCTGTTCAAACTTCATCAATCATTTGCAACTCCTTTTTTCTTGGGATTTAATCTTATTTCCTTAATGGATGCCACAGCACCTTTCCCCTGGCCATAGGAAAGAATGGATTCAAAATGTCTGCATCTTAATGAATGAATGAATGGGAGTGATGAGGCACGCGTCTGGTGGTGGTTGTGTTTCGGCGCGAGACGGCGGCAGTGCGGGGAGTAAAAGTTTTAATCCATTAGGCCGACACATGACTAATGCTCACAATGCCCGGTTGGTTCCTCGCTCGAAGGGTTTTCTTTCTTGATGAGAGGTGCGGAAGCCTCCAGGGGTGTCGTGAGGCCTGTGCCAGTTTATTTTTAGGATTCATGCAGTGAAAAGTAACAGCATTGTCGCGAATATAACGACGTAGATTTTTGAATAAGTTCAAGTTCAGGAATAAGGTGATGAATAATATGCAAACCGAGAAAAAGTCTTTTATTTTACAAATATTGGGTAAAAATGACGACGTATCTTTTTTATATTCTCTTGAAATAGTTGCGAGAAATGAGTAGTTGTGTAGGTGACCTAACACCCCCGCCACATGCCCTTACGGCGGTGTGAGGGATGTTATATAGTTGAGAGTAGATGTTGAGATATTGTCTATTTCTTATTTTGCATACCCAAAATTACGACATAAGTTTACGGAAAACCCATGGAAACAACTTCATGACTTCATGTCCGTTATTCTCTGTAATGCAATTGATATTAAGAGTCACGATTCCTTGACTCTATTGTGATTCCATGTTTTTATAAATATTTGGAATTATGCGCGTGTTATTTACTGGAAAGTCGCTCGTAGGGAATACTAAAAAGTTCCTCGGAGAAAATGTCGGATTTACTTGAGATCTATTTTTCCCATTGAATTCCATACCGGCTCACTTACACTCAAATGGAGTAATTGTAGTGATTACGAGGAGATGGTGAACAGCTGAGGTCATTTGCGCCATTTGTGACGGATGGGAAAGGAGGAAGGGTGGAGAGAGAAACCCGGCGTCTGCATTAGGCTAATCTTAATGATGAAAGGCGCCCATGGGTCAAACAGTTTAACGTCTCATCCGACGGACGGCGTACTAAGTGCTACCCACAAAACACCTCAATTAGGGATCGGAATTCCACTAAAAATAACTCATAGATTCGAACCCGGGCCCTCTCGGAGGGAAGGCAGTACGTTATCCATCGCATCATTCTGATCCCCATATTTAAATGGAATAATTGTAGAACCATGTTACTTAATTCACGGATGTAGGCCATTGTTACGCACGATAGACATTAAAATTCGGGTCTTTTAGTTAATGTTCTCCTTAGCTGATAGATGCACGAGTGATGCCTATGGTCTCAAATGGGTGAGGCTGCATGAAGGACTGTTTGGTGCCAGCGGAGGGAATGCTGGGTGCACCGGTTGAGAGAGGTGCAGGCTTCTTGGTGGCGCGGGGAAGGAAGTTTGACAAAAGTGGAAATGTAGCGTGTGTGTGTGTGTCGTTGGGTGAGGGGCGGGATGGATCCAAGTGGCGTTTACAATGTCCTTGACACTTTCTCAAGTGAAGCTTCTCATCTTGAAGGGTAGGTTATTCATCTCCAGGGGTGCGGTTGCAGAAAAGAGTGGGATGCGGGGGCGAGCACCTTCTGCAGGGTATACTATAAGTGGAGGTGGTGAGAAGGATTTGCACGGTTTTACGGCATGTTAACTGAGGGAAACGGAACGGGGAACAGTTACGGAATTCCTGATGAGATATCGTGTACAGGTAAACTCGTATGTACCTGTATGTGTTTGCACATTTTCCAAAGATCGCAGGAACTAAGCTGGCTGAATATTTTCATAGAATCCTATCATAATTTTTAGTGGTAATGTTCATCTTGGAATATTAGGTTAAATTATTCTAGCATAATATATAACAATAGTGCAATGGAATTTAATGAAATAATAATACAACACGGATTTGCTAATAAAAAGTTAGGATTCGTAAAAAGAATACTTGGAAATTGAAATGAAAGGGTCAAAGAACTTTGTTATTTGACGTTAGTTAGGCCCCATCTTGAGTATGCTGCAAGCTTATGGGATCTCATGAAGTACGAGGCTTAAATTTGGAGCTAGATCGAGTGCAAAGTAGAGCAGCTAGGTTTGAAAAAAGTTGTTATGAACAAGTAGCGGTGCAATGGAAGAATTAGGATGGGAGTCACTAGTTAACCGTAGGCTTAAATGCAGTTTTAATTTCCTGCGAGTAAATTTGAGGCTGGTTACTTTTCTGAAGATGCCAGTTAGACATATTACAGGCCCCCAATTCCTATGGTAAATCAGATCACCAACGTTAAATCAGGGAGATTATAGTAAAACAGATTTTAAATGCCGTCTTTTTCTCGCACCATTAGAGATCTTAATAGACATGACAGCAACTGAGTCGGAGATAGGAGTGAAATGGTAGTGTATATATTTGTCGATATCCCGAAAGTTAGTTTTTCATTTTAATAGAGCCATATTTTTAACAGTTGATCAGTCAGTTTTTAACAGCATAATTGGAATGCATGTATCTTGTTGTTGAATATTGTCGAATGTAAGCACTTTATTTCGAGTGATGAAAATTTATCGAAGTCATGGTCCAACTACTATTTGTGTAGAGGTAACATGATATGGCTTTGCATTTGGTTTTATTCAAGTTTACGGATGGTGACCCTCCGTCACACGCTTTTGCGGCGGCTTACGTGGTATTGCGTAGATGTAGCATTATGATTTTGCAGTGTATGTGCCGATTAAATGTGGGGTACAGTGACTGGGTGAGTGACTGCGAAAAACTAAAATGACTGTATGGAAAGCATTTACGTGCAATGCCAAAACACATCGAATCCTGTTTTCCGTGGCTGACGACTTACCTCCCCTACGCTGCCTGATGGTGGTCGCACTTGGAACGATATTCAATTATGCCCTCGCTACACATCAAAATATATTTCACATATTTATAAACAATAAATGAAGACATTGTTGTATTAAATTACGCCATAGCATTCTATCGTGCTTGCGAAATTTTAATTTTACTCCTGGGAGGATACCTGGAGTTGGACTAAGAAACGCTTTTGATTTCTCCGGCTTTATATACTACCAAAGAGTATTAAAGTAACAGTAAACAAAGAGTATTATTTGGGCGTTATGAGACGTTTGCGTGAAGCAATTCGCCGAAAGAGACCAGAAATCGTCGCACAGTGCGTCGAGACCGTCGCACAGTGCTATCATTATTCGTAATTTTTTGACAAAAAATGCAACAAATACCATCCAACAGCCACCGAATTCACCTGATTTGGCTCCCTGTGACTTCTTTCTGTTCAATTGAGTTAAAAAACCATTACGGGGAACGCGTTTTAGCAGCCGAGAGGAAGTAATGGAAAAATCGCCGGAAGCACTGATGGACATACCGAAAACCGAATATAAAAAATGTTTCGAGGATTGGATCAAGCGCTGGCATAAGTGTGTTGCAGTCGATGGGGATTACTTTGAATGGGACAATATAGATTTAGATGAGTAAACTTGTATTTTTAATTTTCTGAATAAATTCCGGGAACTTTTTGATCAAGGTAGTATGTTCGGATCATTCAGAAAGAGAGAAATTGTTCCTCGAACGAATGAATATGAATTTCCAAATGTCGAAATAATCAAAAGTTTGCACTATTCTTCAAAACATATGATATTCTGTTTTACAATTCTCTGAATTCAAAGACGGCAATCTCACAAATTCAAGACGAATCCCTTTCAATGGCAAACTTTGAATGCCTTTGATCTTGATGGTTGGCTCCTTATTTGCGCATCTTATTCTCTACTCCATAGCGGAATTCCATTAAAAAAATGAGAAAAAATATATTAATGTACTGAAAAAACATAAAATAACAATATTTGAATCCTTGGCATTCGGATAGTCCCGCAATTGGATAGTCCCCTTGCAACACAGAGAGACACTTCCTTATGCTATCTGAAGAAAGTGATAAAGTTTACACATACACTATCGAAAAAATTCATCGGCTAAACTCATAAAGAAACGAGTTTAAAAATGGCACCAAAGGAATCATTATGACCCCACACTACTCAAGTAGATCAGACCAAAAAGATAAAATAAGGGTGTTAGACTCTAGTACAGATAGATACAATACTCGCTCTTTCCCCCGACAATCAGGAATCATAATAGTAAGAAGCCGAAGTCACTATAACAATATTAAAGACATTCCATTTACAAGTCAGGACAAGATTAAACTTTGGGTAGACATAAGGCATATTCGTAAGTGCGCATGTGTATTGATAGTGTATATATTTGCATATGAGTTAGTTACGAAAGTTTTTACATGAACATATACTACTGTATCGGTGTGGATTTGCATGAGTTTGTTGCTTTTGTATATAGTTTTATTCTCTGTTGCGGGTGGTGACATAACATCCCCCGCCACACGCCCTTGGGCGGCTTGCGGGGTAATATGTAGATGTAGATAAGTTCAGGAATCAATGATTAATGATTTTTCTTTGGCAGCAAAAAATTAATGCCCATTCACATTTACACTTGAAATGAAAACTTTTTGTGTCATTGTAGAGAAATTTTTATATCTCTTCCTACGAAATATTGCAGAATATAGGGCGATACATCTACAAAATACTACCTTGATCTAAAAGTTCCCGGAATTTATTCAGAAAATTGAAAATACAAGTTTATTCATCTAAATCTATATTGTCCCCTTCAAAGTAATCCCCATCGACTGCAACACACTTATGCCAGCGCTTGTTCCAATCCTCGAAACATTTTTTATATTCGGTTTTCGGTATGTCCATCAGTGCTTCCTGCGATTTTTCCATTACTTCCTCTCGGCTGCTAAAACGCGTTCCCCGTAATGGTTTTTTAACTCGATTGAACAGAAAGAAGTCACAGGGAGCCAAATCAGGTGAATTCGGTGGCTGTTGGATGGTATTTGTTGCATTTTTAGTCAAAAAATTACGAATAATGTTCGGCGAATTGCTTCACGCAAACGTCTCATAACGCCCAAATAATACTCTTTGTTTACTGTCTGGCCTTCTGGCAAAAATTCATGATGCACTACACCGTTGTAATCCATGAAAACCGTCAGCATTGCCTTCTTTTTTGACTGAAAACGACGTGGTTTTTTTTGGTCCCGGCTCATTTGGTGAACGCCATTCACTTGCCTGATGTCTGGATTGCGTGTCGTACTCATAAACCCACGTCTCGTCTCCAGTAATGATCCTTTTGATGAATGTGGGATCGGATTCAGCCTCACAAATCATGTCTTTTGCGACGTCAACACGGTCTCTTTTTTGCATGAAATTGAGGTCTTTTGGCACCAACTTTGCTGCTACACGACGGAAACCCAAATCATTAACCACAATGTCTTGGGCGGATCCATAGGCAATGTTCAAGTCCTCCGCTATTTCTCTGATGGTTAATTTGCGGTTATTGACCAACATTTCTTTTACTTTATCAATTTTTTCACCGACTTTCGATGTCGATGGTCTGCCACTGCTTTCATCATCTTCGATTGACTCACGACCACTTCTGAACCGCTCGTGCCACTGGTAAACGACCGTTTTTTTTAGAGAATCGTTGCCGAAACACTTTTCCGACATTTCCAACGTCCGTGCGCCACTAAATCCGTTTTTTACGCAAAATTTAATACAAGTTCGTTGTTGCAAATTTAAATCCATTTCTGCAATTGTAAAAAATCGCCAACACACACAGAGATAGATGTACTCTTGGCTACGTAACTTTTGCAAATGTCAAGTTATGACACTAAGATTTAAAGGGAATATCAACAACAGATGTACCACTTTAACAAAAAAACAGAACTCAAATCGGAACGATGGGAGCGCCACACGGTGGTTATTCCGGGAACTTTTTGTTCAAGGTAGTATTGTTTGCGCCCTAGCTGGATTATTTTCCTATATTATTCGATTCAAACTATCCAAACCATCATCAAAATACATAGTTTTTGAGTTTTCATCATAGTTGGCATGGTCAACACCAATGAAATGTTCCATAAATAAATTAAATTTAATTGGTCTACCATTATAATGATGTAAATATGATTCCTTTGAATTCAATCATTTAATCCCATGTGCATTTGAAATTGAAGCATTTTGTCGTCAAAGCACTCGCGAGCACTATCTAAGACTCCCCTGGAGTGTCTTCCTTTCATTTCACCGTTCGTTCTAAGACTCAAGACATATGGAAGCCTATATTTTTCCATTCTCTCATTGCGGATCGTTCAAGCCGAAAGACTGTCCCGTCCGAAATGCGTAGTGGTCGTAGACCTCGGAGATTGTCTCCCTTCAAGCATTGTAGAGTGGGATAGCAAGGTGAGAGGCAGGAGGCGAACATGTGGTTGAGAGCGGGGGTGCAGTGCGAAGGGTGGCGGGCGAGCCGTGTTTGCGGAGGGGTGCGACGCGGGAAACGTGATGGCTTTAGACAAACATTTGACACTCGGGAAAATCTACGAGCAAGACGCTGCCTCAGCGAATAAACCCCCTTCTCTGCCCTCCGTCCGCCCCCGCCTCCCCTCCAACCCCCGCCCCCTCACCTCCAACCCCCGGCCCTAACCCCTTCTCACTCAGGCCCCGAACCCCCCGCGCCATTACGTGCAGGGCACAAACTTCGTCGTTGATGTGACGCGCTCGGGGCGTTAAACGCTATAGGGGCTCCACCAGGGATCGGGTCCTCTCGCCGTTTAACCTCTGACCTCCTTGGGGTCTCCGTTGGACCATTTTTTTTAGCTCGGGGAGTTTGGGTTGCGGACCGTCATCGGATGCGGCCAACTTATATATCCCACCACGTCCCGACCAAATTAAAGTAAATCATATCGCGGTTGACCCGTTTACTCGGTGGAACGAACCCTCCCTCCAGTCGTGCCTCTCTTCATAAAATCACTTGTGAACTCTCTAAAATAGTTGCCTCTTTCTGTGTGTGTGTGTGTATATATATATATATATATATATATATATATATAATTTCCACACGTATATATATACGTGTGGAAATAGATGTAAGGGAAAGGTAAAGGAACATATCTAAAGGACGAACACAGGTAAGGTGAGGAAGGCGAAATCGAGCATATCACTAGCGCATAAATATTTCCGTGACCGGGACTTGAACACCGGATCTTCCGACTTGCCGGGCTGATACTCTAACCACTTGAGAGCATCGGCTATATGTATATAATATATATAAACATTACATATACAGACATATACATTGCTATATGTATATGTGTGTATGTGTCTGCGTGTGTGTGGGTCGTGGTCGTCCAGGGGTAGAGCGTTGAACTACTGACCGGAGGGCCCGAGTTCCATTCCCGAGTAAGCCTCTATAAGCACCTGCAGCTCTACCCAAGCTATGTTATTTTTTCGGGCACCAGATCTTCCTGGGAAACCATAATCGGTACATGGTTTTTCGGAACGAGACAACAACACATTAAAAGAAAAAAATGCAATAATGGTTTTCGGGGACGCGGCAACGGGAAAAATAGACTCCTACTAAAACCTGCCCTGAACTCACGGTGAATGGGTATCACCTGCATCCAAAAATGGTTCAAGGAGCTAAATATAGTACATGCCGTATCGTGATTTTCGAGACTATTTGAGTGCGGAAGCAAGCGTTTAGTGCGCGATGGGAGACAATTTGTGTAGTGTAGGTATGGGTGGTGTAGGTTGGTGTAGTGGAGGTTGTGCATTGATGGGCCGTATGTGGACAGGGGTGTGGAAATATTTGCCTGACAATAGATGCGTTAAAGTTGAGGGAAGTCTTTACTGAGGTGGAGTGGATAGAGGTGATGGAGAGAGAAGAGAAAGAATTGAGGCAGCGAATAAATGCTTCAAAGGAATCAATGTTCTGTGGTCTGAGAAGGAACAGGCAACTCGTGCGCGTATTCTCTTACGTATCTAATACACTTGTATCGCCTATCATTGCAATTCGTTCATGGAAATATTCCCTCCGTATCAAAATTAAAATCAAACTATACTTTACTTATTAGGTTAGGCCATGCATGAGACATGCCCTCTTCAACTGACTCCTATCGGTGGCGTTCAAACGGAGATGCTCATTTATCGTTCAGAACAATTTTAACGGAACGACCAGTTTTCGAAACATGTTGTTCCGTTTAAAAACATAATTGCTCTGTACGACGTCCCAAATGCTCAAATTATTTGAAGAATTATTAATCTCATTCGGTCCAATGTGGCAATTCCTAAATTATGGTCATCACTTGGCAATTATGATGGTCATCATTTAGGAATTTAAATGGTTTTTCTCACAATTCTTTGCAAGAAATTTTTTTTAAATTCCTCCATCAATGCAGTTAATTATTTCTGAATTTTCATTTTTGCCTACGTTAAATAACCCGTGAAATGCATGCGTCTGAATTATCCTCGTTTAATACCAAATAAAAAAAATACATATTTGTAAGCTGCACGAAAGTCATTGTGTTTTGTACAAATCAATTTCACTTCCATCCTTCAATTTCAATATGTGAAGCTTTTAGGAATAGTGCACTTAAAACTATCAAACTGGGAGTTTAAAGCAAACAACGTGTAAACATAAATGCAACATGGTGTGTCCCTAAAGTAGGAACACTGAGTCGATTAAATAAAATTATTTTCCAATGATGGCCAAATTTTAAAAAAAATTGATCCTCACTCCTCACATGGTCGAAAAGCTCTTGGCAGACCCACGTGCGAGTTTCTTTTTTTAAAATAAATCCTTACCAACGACTACAAATGTTCCAGCAAATCACTATGGCTCAGTTTGGCTGAATATTTGCCAGAATCAGATGTAATTTCTCATTCTTTTCGCGTGAAAAATGATTTTGATAGTTTCCAGGTAAAATATTTCATCGGCAAGCCAATGCGCTTGGTGATTCTGTTTCATTCCTCTATGCGAAATTTATTTCACTCGTTTACGGGTGGTTAAGGCATTTTCATCTAATTATTATCAAAACGGACATGTGCAGATAGACAATGTCAGGTGGCACACAAGCCCCAAGTATTGCAATCAAACTTGCCTTGGTAACATGACATCTCAAATCCAATTAATATCACAAAAGATAAAAATTAAAATATCAGAAAAAAACAATAAACTGAAATGAAACATCCAAACACCAACCTCTAACGCAAAAAACAGAAAATCCCCCCCCTCATTAACATCAGCTTCCCAATCAACGAGAAAGAAAATCAAAACTAAGCCGTCACATGCAATTTTACCCAACTTATCAATAAAATTATTAGACAAATTGTTTACATCTTTTCTTAAAAGTATTAAGCCCTGCTTTTTTGGCCGTTGAGCCCGTTCTCTTTCTTTCTTCGTAAGAGGGTCCCTCCCACCCCTATCCCTCTCCTCTTCGCCTATTCACTCCACACCTCGGTCTTCCTCTATTGGTTTCCTTCTTTTTCCCTCTCCCTGACGCCAACATCCGCTTATTTATGTGGCTGTTTCTTGGACTGAAAACAGCCCTCTCATGATCTCTCTAAGGAGAAACTTCCATTCTCTCGGAATTTAAGAGCCACCGTCTTGATGAGAACCTGGTTTTCCGCGAGATTGGTTCTCGGGCCCCCCCTCATCAAACTGGTAATCTCTGAGGAACGGAAAAGTTTTATTTTTCGGCAACATTTTTAGATTATCCCCGGATCGTGGTCTTTCATTGACTTTTCTTGCCAATGCCCGTGTTTCCATTCAACTGTCTTTCGAAGGAGGAGAACCGAGGACTTGGATTGGATTAAAATGCATTCATGACCCAGGAGATGAATGCATTTTAAAATTATAATGGTCGCTTTTCTGATTTGTTTTCATATAATAATTCGAGATTTGAATTTACAGCGCTATAACATCGTTCGTTTTCATTTTATGTCCAAATGAAAGAAAGTAATTTCTAATTAATCTCATTTCATATTTATCCATTTAACTAATTTATTGGTGCAAACGTTTCCTGCATATTCTTGAGTGACTTAATTCGTGAATTCATACATTTTCTTCAAGTTATTGGTCACGTAAACAGTTGTCAATGTAGTTCAAACTCACAACATCATGGATAATATAACAATTTCTTTAAAGTCAAGAAATAATTCAAACATGTTTTTCAAAAACATGCATCGATTTTATGTTAATAATTATGTACTCGTTCAAGAAGCTCAATTTCTACTTATCTTATACAGATGAAATTAAAAGTCGTACGATGTGATACATATATTGTGTGGCGTTGTGTGTATATAAAAATTACGTCCTATTTAAGGTGTTAGAAATTGCAGCGTGTAGAAGTCCACTTCTCCGCACACCATTGCACGTGAGTTGAACTTGTGCACATCAGGATTAGTATGAACTGGAATAATATACGGTTTTGTTTGGGGTGACGAAGGTGATAAATATGGGAGAAACAGATTGGGAATGTTTGGGATATGAAGGAATATGGATTGTTAAAGACTAAGAGGAAAGTGCCAATGGTGAAAAATGAAATATTTGGGCTCCACTGGTTCGGTGCCTTTGAGGAAATGGAAAGCATTGAAATTGCCAAACAACTTCGCCAGAGGCTGTATACGGTTTCGAAGTGAGGACTAAGCTGAGAAATTGATGAATGAAATCGGCCAGGATAACTTTTATCGATAGCCTCGGAAACATGCGAAAATGATTCTACGAATTTGACATAAATATTGAATAAGACATTATGAGAAAAAGATGAATAGCAGTATGGCATAAATCAGAATCTAAATGTTTGAATTTGGTTCAAATCAGGCAATTTTAAATTTTGATGTAAAAAATGGAAGTCTGTTTAGGAAAATAATAATCATATTTTTTGGGCAAATATTTAATTTTATGCTATAATGTTAGCTTAATATGAAAAACACTTCATGTGCAAAGTACATTAATTCAACTCCCAGTTAGAACCCATTAGCAGGGGCCGTTACGATTTTAAATGTGTTCAGTTCGCCTATGGCTGCTTTGGATGGTGAAGAACACTTTCCATAAATATATTTATTTGCGTTGGAGAAATGGGAAAAGGCACATGCGACTAGGTCTGAGGAGGGAGGAACGGTAAAGGGAGGATGAGGAACACACCAGATCGACATTTTCAGCGAGATATTCAGCAACAACATTTCGATGTACGACCGCGGTGTGGTGCCCAACCTGCTTTTTTGAAATGGGGACTCTTGCAGTTGAAAAGGCATTGGAGAGTTTTAAGTACTGGGCGCGGCAACATAACTTCCTTTTTTCCAATGCAAAACGCTTTCGAAAAAGGAAGTTATGTTGCCGCACCCTGCACATCATCACAATATGATTCATTGAAACTAGTGTATGCTGGTAGAATATTATGATACACAAATACGCCCTGAATATAGGAAAATAATATAAGAATACCTCCATCTCACGATAATTCACATGATCATCTTCCTTTATTAGTTCTTGTACAGCATCAATGTTTTGGGTTGAACAACTGGTTTTGGACGACATTCGTCGCTGAGCGAACGGCTACCATGATAGAAATCGTTATGCCAGCATTTCACAGTGGCAAAGGATGGGGCTTCATCCGCAAAAGTGGAAGTAAAAAGATTGATGCACTCCTTTCTTGATAATCTACGTCGAAAGTCGTAAGAAATCATCGCACAAAAGTAATCCACGGGTTAACTCCATTTTTTTGTTGAGTCAAAGTTTTCGAGTCACTATAAACAACACAAGTTTTGATCAAACGACAAAATGTCCCTACAACTTCAGCCATTTGGTCTTAAACACTTCCGAGATACAGAAAATGTTCCACCTATTCTAGTTTTCGCCCTCCTATTGCAATGTTTAACTTAGCCTCCCCCTTTCTATAAAACCATATAAACTTTGATTTATACATATTGAGTCCCATATCTCATCCCACTACATCCCAGATCTATCTACTCGTTCTATCCCATATCTATTGCACTGAATTTCCAAGTCGCTCAGCAATGCTTGCAACCCCTTGGCTGACCGAGCAACTAATGCTTGGTCATCAGCAAACCTTACCGATTTTACGAATTCCCCTCCGACTTTCATTGCTATCTTCAGTTCTTCCCATGCCTCTTTAATCATTTCCTCTACATATACGTTGAACAGTACCGGTGACAATGGGCAACCCTGCCTTACACCTCTCCCTAACACTGCCTATCCGGACTCTCGGTTCCCCACTCGCACCTTAGCAGTCTGAGACATGTATAGGTTGCGGATCAGTCTTCTGACCCTCCAATCCATTCCTATTTCATACAATATATTCATTAATTTTTCCCAATTCACTCTATCAAACGCTTTTTCGAAATCTACGAAACAAGCAAATACGTTCTGATTGTATTCTATATTCATCTTGAGTAGTGATCTCATTACTGCAATGGCGTCACGCGTACCTCTTCCTTTCCTGAACCCAAGCTGATCATCCCCTAAGTAATTATTTGCCTTACTCTCTATCCTTTTGTTGATGATCCTGAGAACAACTTTGGCTGCGTCAGAAATCAAGGGTAACAATTTAGCATGAAATATAGTATTTGTGCAATAAATTATGCGATAAAAAAGTGCCATCATTCTTCATTGAAAAAACGTTGATACAACTTTTTCTACTTAATTGGTTACACTGATTGCTGAAATAAGTTTCTAAAGGAAAATCTATCATGGATACATACGATACTGGATCATAATGCAAGGTATGTGTCGATATTCCGAACATTCCTTCAGGACATTTGGCCCAGGTGCCACGTGGGCAGCATGCGGTTCTTGCTCTCTCACGGTAGTGCGAAGAATTACCTGCAATAGAAAAGATAAGAGTCAAAATTTCGATCAATAAATTCACATGCATGCCGTCATGAATTTGCTATTATTCTTAAGGAGAATACACGAAGTGTTATATACATGTATTCATAGTCTCATTTAAGTCTCAAGTATTTTAATGGAAGAAGACATTTGTTTTTTCCACATCACAAAACAATATTTACGGCCTAGGTTTCGGGTGCAGCGTAACATTTACCGGTGATACATTGTATAGAATAACCTCTGAGGCTGCCACACTGTCCTTTATCTTGAAGGATATCTACCATGTTACGCAAGGAACGTGTTATTTTTCTCCAGCATGTCATTCATTACTTCCAATGGAGTTCTGCTACATATATTAAAATGAGAATAATAATAAGATGGTTCGTAGATTGCAGTCTCGTCTTTCGGTGAACAGTGCAATAATTTATTATAACAATTCGAAAATTATACTTTTGAAGTTCATGTTATAATTTTCTCTGAAAAACATTACATTAGTTTGTTTCGATTGCTCTCTGTGTTTTATGGTCCATCTCATCATGTATTTGCTGTTACTGTAAAAATTTACATGCTTTACATTTACAAAATGCATGGCTTAATTGAATGTCTACACTTGGGATATTTCCGTGAGGAAACTAATATTTCATTCTGTGGGGCGTCTCCGGGAAACTTTTGCCCCTTTAATCTATGTAATGCCCCCAAATAATCTTATAAGACGCCACGTTCGTTCTCCTTAACCTCCATGCTGCCCTCGGGACTGTGCGCAGAATTCGCATTCTCCACGAAAATTTTAAGGAGGCACGCATGAAATTCCCACAATTCCACTTTCTCGGAGTTTATGAGGGAGCCGCCCGCGTGCTCCATGCCTCGGCGAATGACGCCGGTGCTCTTTCGGTATACATGTCCCGAGGCTACTTCGCCTCCTTTTGCGAATTTAAGTTTGTTCGTCATTAAAGGAGCGTTTTTCATCATTTGTCTCAGCAATGTGCCCGAGTAGTAATGAGGGGTCGATCGTATGTGACCCCGTAACGTGTATTTGTTAACCACAGTTTGTTTCAATGGTATTGGCATTCAAGAATTTCATAGAAGGCACAGGTTCGGATGAATAGGAAGGAGAAATTAAGTTGATATCATATGCAGGCGAAATTTAGACGAAAATATGATGAAATGGAAAAGGCAATCTACATTACCCCTTGCAAGCCATCGCCAGGGTTTTCTTCAGCCGGTGGCTTTACAAAATCAACAATTGTTTTTCATAATTTTTGTTTGAAATGTAAAAGTTTTTGGATAATTATTAAAACACTGTTAATCATGATAGCTGCTGGTACCTTGAGTACCTCTAGAGAGAGTACCATGCAATATGCCATGTAGAGAGTACCATACAGGGTACGTCGTAGAGAGTACCATGTAGGATACCATGTAGAGATATAGTATTTACGGGTGGTTACCTAACACTCCCACCACACGCCCCTGCAGGGATCCTTGCGGGGCATTATGTTTAGCTGTTAAGGTACACGAACTACGGTTTCTAGGTGAGATTACTTCTCTAGGCATGGGAGAGGAGCTGTTAGTAACAAGACGAACAATAAACTACGGTTCGATGACATAATGACATCTACATAAGGCTACTTCAGCATGAGGAGAGAAAAATGTGATTCCCCCTTGTGCGGTCTTATTATTTTAATTGTAATTATTTGTCGTAAACGATGATTGGGTCAAGAAATATTAATATGCATATCAGTTCGTAGTGGATACCAGGCTTCTGGAGTCGTCGAAAACCTACCTCTCGCGCAAAAATGAAGTTTGCTATTCAGAAAATATCGGCGGGAAGATTTCGATTTCTGTGCGTCTACTATTTTGAGCTTTCCATATTTTATACTGAACGGAGAACCAATACCGAAGTAGTATAAATCAAAATTGAGCAATAGTCGTTCAAAAGAATATTGGAAAGGATTTCAATATAGTACCCACTGGTTGCGATGACATTTGAAAGTCTTACAAGAACGCGGATGCAAATTAGGAGAATACGCTCGAAATACCTTCTAAAAATATTTCTTTCTAACTGTTTTACTATTACATCTAAAAAGAACTATAAATGTTATCGCCTCATCTCAATATGATATATAAACTATAGGAATGGATAATTATTTAGAATCGTTGGAATCAAATGATAAAATGTCATCTAGAATTAGGAATACATTTAAATACGTTTTACATCATAGTTTACATATGAAGTTATTATTATTAGGTAATCTACCGGTTAAGGTAGGTTTTTGGATGGACACAACTATCAAATAAACATTTTGTAACTCCAAACAAAACCCAATCCAGCAACCTAATCTACATCAGGTCTCTCTTCATCTCTGTGTACAATCTTTCCTCCCTTCATCCCGTCCAACATCCCTATCCTGTTCCTGCCCTTTCCTCGCTTTCCCAACATTCTCCCCTCTATTACCCTCTTCAACATTCCACTACTGCTCAATACGCCTTTCATCTATTTTTGCTGCCTCCGTAGGATTTATCTCAACGAACCCCTCTCCTCACCTACCATCTCCAGTACTTCCTCATTTGTTTTCCTTTCAGTCCATTTCACCTTCTCCATCCTTCTCCACACCCACATTTCAAAAGCCCCCAATCTACGTCTATCCTTCTGCTTCAGCGACCCCGTTTCCAAGTTTTACAAGTCTCTTTACAAATGAATTCACGCAGGCAAAACTGTTTTCTTTCTTTTTGTCGTAATCTAATTGGGAAACGGAAATTAGTAAAAGTGATAGAATTTATGCGAACTTCCTGTATGGAGTTGACGCTTTTCTGGTAAATACGAATAAATTGTTCCCTCTTAATGATACTTAGTATTCGTGAACTCTGTCGCATTCGCAAAAGAACTTAGTGCAAGATGATCACTTTTTCTATGTCATGCTTTTGAAAAATTTTTCGCAAGAAGATGATAAACATATTTTGATAAGAAGGTGTGCTAAAGTGTGGTTGGCAAGAGATGAAATCGATTAGGGGAAGAAACTCGTTCTTAACATTCATATTGACGCAGAGGAATATCGCAACAGCGGATTGAGATTATTTAGCATTTTGGGATTGAGTTATTTTTAATGTACGATGGGGATCGACCACCAAATCATTAAATGGAGTGTAGGAATGACTTGATTTCAGAATGGATGAAGGGGCGTAGAGGCAATCCCGTGGGGATTGGAAATTTTTTGGGAAAATATGAAAGTGTAGGCAAGTCGACGGATACCCTAGCCTCGAGGGAAGAGGCATAATTGTAGACGGAAGTGATAAGCCGTTAAAGAGTAAAACTGAGTCATCACATCATCAGGATATTCCTTCAAAAAGAAACTTTGGGATTAGAGATGGAGAGGACAATGGATTTTGAAGATATTCCCTAAGAATGGAGAGTAACACACTGAAACACGATGCCTTATGGTTTGGGAAAGAGACAGGGATAAACCGCATCGCCCTCAACAATGAATAAATAATTATCGGGACATAAATACATTCTGATGAAGTGCCCTGGATACGGAACAGTCAATAAAATTGATTGCTCTAAGTAGCATACATCTACATAAGGCCCCGCAAGTCGCTGTTGGGGCATGTGGCGGGGGGGGGGGGTCGTGGTACGAGTGGTAATCTCGTACTAATCTACCGTCAATTGATTGGGACTCGTACAGTACAGGAAATTCTACCGAAAATATCCATGCCAAGAACTCCTCCATATATTCGCAAAACAATCCTTAGAACAAATTGTTAAATCGCCCACACGTGGCCACAGCATACTCGATATCTTCGCGAATTCTACGCCCGAAATCGTTGCAAGTATTGAAATAATGGATGGCGACAATGACCATAAAGCTATTCTTGTATAGTTAGAAATTAAATTCGTGAAAAAACGTTAAATGTACTTATTCAGTAAGGCAAACTTCAAATGGACAATGAGGACATTTAAAAATAAGATTTACTAGAATACAAGACAAAAACCCTGACAATCGATAAAGAGAACTCTTGGATATATTTCTTAAATAATATACGCGAAGGAATAAAGACGTACATCCCATTCAAACTTAAATGCAACGGTGAGGAACCTAGATGGTACAACGGGGAAGTGAGATCGGCATTAAGAAGGCAAAGAAGGCTACAGTCAAATTTTAAAAGAGTTTAAAAATAAAAATATGTAGTTTATATGAAAGTATCCAAGCAGAAACTAAAAGAATATCGTTATAAAACGGAATATATCCCGCGCACAGCAATACACTATGTTAAATATAAAATTCTATGTGAATATCTGGAGGAAAATCCAAAGTCATTCTGGTCCTTTGCTAGAGAAATACAGGGTAAACGTCCAACTTTACATTGTTTGAAGATGGAAAACGGCGAAAACAGCAGAAAGAATAGTTGAATGGAGAAAATGTGGATCAGGAATAGAAAAAGTAGAGCTTGATGGATTGGACACAACTTGAGGCAGAGTGGATTCGTTCGCAGGCTCTTAATATCCAGAAGGAAGGCTTCGAGAACGGAACCGATAAGAGAGAATGTCTATGAGATAAGTAAAGAGGAACAAAAGTTCTATCTGTGAAAAGAGATTTAAAACGGATGTGTCCAATTGAATGCGAGACCTGACGAATTGCGCATTGAATGAAATATGTTAAAGCGGTCATGAAACGTGAAGGTTCACTTTGTACATTATTTCTCGTTAATGCGCCACACATTTTTATAGGTAATTTTTGATGAAAAGGTATTTGCATGTCTATGTTAGTTAATGGTATATGTATTTGCATGCGTACGGGTTGAAAAGGTTTTCGCATGAATACCTACACGCGTGCAAAACTACACCCCCATGTACGTGTAGGTTTGCATGAATATGTTGATTTTGCATGTGGTTTCATTCTCTCTTACGGGTGGTGACTTACACACACCGCCACACCCCCCTGCGGCGACTAGCGAGGTATTATGTAAATGTAGATCGGATGGATTTAAATTTAATTTTTTCCTCGTACCTTTAGATATCAACAAAGATCACAATGACGCAGGAGATAATTACCATTGCCATTGTATATATTTTGTCGATATCCTGCATGCTATTTGTTTTATCTAATAGACCCATCTTTTAAACAGTAATCTTGCATGATTTGAGTGCACGTATCTTGTAACTGAATATGTATGCATGTGAATTCCTTCCATCGTGTGGTTTCCAAATTGTTCATTTGCTGCCCAAACGAGAAATTACGCTCGCATAAACTGTCCCCGTGATTGAAGTCTCACCTTTACCGGTCGTTGTACATAAAACGCATATAATTGGATGAAAGAAACATGGCTGAAGTGGAAGTGTGGTTTGCCAGAAGTAGATACTTAAAACTAGGGATAAAATGTAAATATCTTGACCCAACACTAACTGAAAGTAGACAGATTAAATTTTTTCATATACATTTACATAATACAAGGGCCTGTGGCGGGGGGTATTGGATCATCACCCGTAAAAGAGTACCAAAGCACGTGCAAAATCAACCCATTCATGCAAATCTATACCCACAGAGGCGTGCACACTCATGCAAAAAACCTTTCAACTTACACGCATACAAATACATATACTATCAACTAACAATCTATTGCACCCATGGATGCATGAAAAATTTGTCCATGTATCCAATTTTTTCGAGTGCATGATTAAACTAATATTTGTGTAGAGGTATCATGATCGGGATTATTCATGTATGTTTGGTGACCAAATACCACCCAAACGCCACACGTCTATGTCGATGTATTCAGAGAAGTAAATGCATACTATATATGCATATAGATATGTTCATATTGCTGTGAACATTGAAGCTTTACGCTTTGTGACAATTATTTAATGAAAATATACTCCTAGTCTTAACTTGGTGACCCAGAATACTCAGCACACTGTCGAAATTGTTTTTCTCATGTGCTCCTAAGAGCAAAACAATTTCTAAAATCTTTCTTCTGCTAGTGGTATCACTTCTGGGCCTCGATTTTCCGAAATGTTTCCCTGCTAGAACTCCTTAGTAATTCCGACAAGGTCTTCCCTTCTGCTATTGCAGAAGTTTTTCTGGAATTTCAGTTGCCTTCTAGAGGACTACTGGAATTGTTATTCTCCCAGTCAGGACTTCTTCTGAGCAATCCATCCCGTATGACATGCGATTCGTATTCATCGAGTAGCAAGAACTGAGAGATTCAAATTTCCTATATTCCCTCGCATTCTTAGTTAGTTTTGCATGCGAAACGCTTTTTTGTTTTTCCATTGTTTTCATTCTTTGTCCTTTGCTCAGCATTAAGCTCATCAATTGTATCGCTCTTTATTTTTTATATTTCTAACATGAAATTTGGCAAGCTTAATCAAATTTTATCGATTAATAAGAAAAAAATTCATCACGTTATATTGGATTAAGGTAAACGGTCTGAGTAAGGCATTTGTACGTTTTGTCATCTTAATTTTCTGTTAGTAATATGGCCGTGGTACAATTTCGACTGGAAAAATATTTTCTTTAATAATTTTTTGATGTTGTATATTATGAATGACGGCACTTTTTTAAATAATTACATCATTTCAGTCATATAAACGATATAATTTATCAAATGTAAAGCTTCGTTGATGATTCTTTAAAATTCTGCCTCCAATTACATGCCTACGCAGTCTAATAAGTGAAACTTCCGGAGCTCCAGTTAAATCGTGTCTTGATTGTTTCATATTGCAACCAAGTCGCCACCAAATCAATGTATTTTTGGTTTTGTAGGCTCTGAAGTAACTATGTAATTTACTATTGCGCCTAATGTATAATATTCCCGAAGTTTCAGCGCAAATTGCTTTCATATTCATTTTGTAATTGTATGCTACGAAAATTAAAGTTCCAAGTTGAGCTGACTTCGTTTTGTCGTGGATTAGTCCTTTCACGCAGACGGAGAGTTACTCTCTCGCACAAATAATATTGTCTTACATCCAGGAACAATCCTCAATTGAAATCGAAAGAAAAAAGTGTTTTAAATATTCATTATAAGAATGAAAAACGTGTAATATTTTGAAAGATTCCGCAACGTCTAGTGAGGTCCGGTACGCTGTGTCGGAATTACGGCAGTCTGTTGCATAAGCCAATCTTCATAATAAAAAAATATTACTATTCTTAAAAAATTAATCTAATTATTATTATTATCTATTATATTTTCAAATATCACGTAGTCATTTTACAAAGACAAAGCAAAGAAAACATAAATAATAAAGTAAAATATCCTTTAATCTATGAATTCAAACATTGACCTCATTGTATTCAATTCATTGGTATTTAAAGACGTGAAAAATTTATAGGGAAATTGCATGGCAAAGATATTTCGCTAGCTAGCTTGGGTGTAGACATATAATATAACGTAGATGCGGGTAGCATCCTCTTCTTCATTATAATATATCAGAAACCGCCGCAATAGCGTGTGGCGGGGGGTGTTAGATTACCACCCGTGAAAGAGAATATAACCACATGCATAATCAACAATTTAATGCCAATCTACACCCACAGAGACGTATATATTCATGCAAAAACCATCTGAACTTATACGCTTGCAAATGCATATACTATCAACAAACATACACATGTACCTATGGATATACCTTATGTCTACGCAGCGTTTAATCATTTCCTCAATTGTAAATAGAATTTCTTCCATATTTATATTGTGGCTTCGGTTTCTTACTATTAATGATTCCAGATTGTTTGGGGAAAGAATGATTATGTTGTATCTATCTGTACGGGAGTCTCTCATATCTTTATTACCTTTGTGGCCTGATCTACGTAAGTAGTAAAGGACCGTTATATGTCCTTTAGTATCATTGTTAAATCCGTATGTTTCGAAACTTCCTTAAAATCTCAGTCGCGCTTGTTTCCTTAACATCTCAAGTGGCTTCCAGCCTAATTACGGGGATTGTTTTACATCTATCTTTATTTACTTTCGGGTGAAGAGGTACTTAAAGTATTTGGTAGGGATTAAGTGTCATATATTCCCTTGAAATATCTTATAGTTTCAGCCTTTGTAACCGGGGCCATAATAATACCTTTAGTGTCATTTCTTTAAGCCGTTTGATCTAAAGCCTTCTAAAAGTCTAAGTATCGCTTGTTCTCTTCGTATCTCAAGTGGCTCCCAGCTTAATTCCCCTAAAAGGCCTGCCACAGTCATCTTCCTATTGTAACAGTTTTTCACGAATCTGGCGGATTTTCTCTGGATTTTTTCTAATTCTTTTTTAATTTAAATATACAAGGAACGTAGCTACGGTCGTGAATCAATGTAAACAAAAAATACCGGGACCGTAAACTTGTTTATACAAGTTTAGTGTCCCGGTATTTTTTGTTTACATTAATTCTTTTTTGCCAAATTTTCTCCCAAGGACCCCAAATACTTGCGGCATATTCCAAATGAGGTCTAACTAGAGCAAAATAAGACCTCTCTTTAACTTTCTCGTTACATTGCCCCACCACCCGTTTAATGAAGTCGAGTTTCTTTAAAGCAGATCAACATATTGTCCTGATATGCTCGCTCCCCATTAAGGGCGTGGTGTTAGAACTATCCCAATAACGATTTAACTTGATCTGCTGTAGTTAGCACTGAATCTTCTTTTTCATAATTTATGTCCTACTTGACCAGGTGACGCGGTAGATGGTGTGGAACAGCGAGTTTTCGGGGTGCATCCTCCATTTTGTAAGTTTCTCAAAAATTTAAGTGTAACCTCATGAACCAGTCAACATTCCGACTCCGCATTCTAACTATTTCGATCCTCTTTTGTGTCTTTTGTGCTGCTATTGTCGCTTTCGCTTCGCAAGGGTTTAGTTTGATGATTACCGCGGAAGCCTCTTCCGCTTCCGGGCACGACACATGACCCAGTCAGTCGTGTCAAGTAGTCGTCAGGACTTATTTCTATTCGTTTGTACGAATTCATCTCTTCTCCCCAATGGGCTCAGAAGTCTTTGCAGCCGCCTCAATGAGGAACAGACGCTGCGTGGATTCACTTTCCTCATTCATAATTTCGACCTTTTTGGCATTGGTGACCCTACCGGGAGCAAATATCATTGCTACCACCAGCACAGTTCCACGGGTCATCGGAATGCAAAAGCCGTTCCACTGCAGTCCGGTTTATGAAAACGGAAATGTATGCAGGCTAAGTTTTAGCCACTGTAAATAAGTGAAATAATTCAAATTTCGCAGTAAGTTTTAACTAAAGATACATGAACTAAGTTTGTGAAAACGTTTTATGAAGAAAGTGGCAGTATCACGACACTATTGGAAGAATTAGAATTGGAACCACTAGTTGACCGACGGCTTAGATACAGGTTTAATTTATTGCGTATATTTGAGGTAGATTACTTATCTGAGGATATTGCAGGCATATTACAGACCCCGACATACTAAGGTAGAGCAGATCAGAAACAAAAAAGCAGGTAGATTTATTGCAGAAGGAATGGATTTAAAATGTTCTATCCTCGTACCATTAGATATCAAAATAGACATTACAGCAACCGCGTAGGAGATAATGAAAATTGGCAATGTACACGTATACATTTTTCGATGTCTTGCATGTTTCTTCCTGCATGTTATTTTTTCTATTCAATAGACCCATCACTTTAGCAGTTCTCCCGCACGATTTGAATCTACGTATCCTTTTATTGAATATCGTTGCATGTAAGTAATTTCTTTCGTGTGATTTAATATTATGGAGTGCATGACTGTACTAATAATTTTGTAGATGTAATGTGATAATTGAACTTTACATCTACTTAATACCCCGCAAGCCGTCACAAGGACAGGTAGAAGGGGTGGTAGGTTACCAGCCATTCTACATATATCATTTCTATTTCCTCATGCACCTGGAACCCCGCGAATCCCGTGGAAAGGGGGCGACCGAACACCAATCATGCAACATGCCTGAATATATTACGAGTATTACATGGTTAGTAGCTATTCCTATGCCTACACAAAGAGGACAATAATATATGTCAAAAGAGGGCAGGCACACATGCAATTCAGACGCTTAGCACTGGTTAGTATTCAACGCAAAAACTTTAAATGTTAGGATAAATATTTTCTTTAATGGTCTACTCTTCTCCAAATAGATGTCGCTCAATATTTTCCTTTCATGAAGTAATACAGGTCAATGGCTTAATGTTGTGGTTTCATTCGATTCTACTTTGTACATCTTAGGAAAGTTCAATTTTATATTTTTGTTATTATTTACAACTTAATTTTTTTTCTTTTCCCCTTTCTTATTATTTCCTTCCCTGCTTGAATTCTGGGAGAAAAATGGAAGGGGGGAAGGAATGGTAGGAACATGATATTAAGTTAGATGGCGGGCGATAGGGAATTTGATGGAGGATGCGATGGGAGATGTCATTGGTGGCGTGTAAAATGGGCGCCGGAGACAACGTCTTTCATCATTTCGCATCGCCGGGAAAGTCTATTTTCGCTTGTTTCCCGGGAGGAAGAGTTTGCGCCTGAAATATCTTTTAAAGCAGGCAGCGTTCGCCGCGCTGCGCCGTTTCCTTCCATGGCTGGCCTCCGTGATCGAGACATTCAGGTCAACATACGCCGGAAGAGTTATAGACGCCTTCATTGTTGCAATAGACGTATATTGTTGTCCCCGTCCATTTCTAAGATGTGCAGAGGCGGTGGGCGTGGGACTAGACGTGCGAAGAGGACAAATTTCTTGGCTTGATTCGCAGGTCGTAGATTAGCACAATATAAGTAAAAGCAGAGAAGAGATGTATGATATTCCTTCTGGAACGCCGCAAGGGAGTGTGGCGGGGGATGTTAGGACACCGCCCGTAAAAGGGAACGAAACCACATGCAAAATCAGCACATTCATGCAAACCTATACCGACAGTGGCGTATGCATTCATGCGAAAACCCTTTCAATATACACGCATGGAAATACATATAATATATGTGAAAGCTAGAATTGAGAATTAAGAAGGCGAAATTCCACTACCACATGGACGGTCTCCTCCCAAAAGACACAGGTAGGGAATGTAAGGCAACGCTGCAGGCAGCGAGAGGGTCCCCCCACAGTTTAACCGTGAAATTGGCAGTTAATTAAATATTTCAAACGTTTGTTGTGTTTACAAATTATTTGTAAAAATAATCGAATGTTTTGTGTTTTGGACTGAACTCTTTGAATACTTCATAAATTAAAACGATTGTTAATAAATGGGGGAATGCAGTTTACAGCGTGCATGCAACATACTCGTATCATGGTAGTGTCACTGGTACAAGAAAAAAGTTCAAATTCCGAAAGAAAAAGGACAGAAAAGAAAGGAAGCAGTCAATTTTCAATCTTATATGAATCATAACTTGATTCATGTATTTTGCTCTACAAATAGAGCAGTATATAGAGCAGAACTCCGACTATCCGAATCTCCGATTATCCGAATCGCTTTGGGCACCATGTCTCATGTTGTACATAGTTTTAGAAACCGATTAGGCCCAGCCCAGGAGGGAGGGGAGAGTGGTGTGGCTACGGGTGCCAATCTGCCACTGTTTGCTTGTTGCTTATGTGGGTTTTTTATGCGCCGATTTGTTGTTTTCTTTGAGAGTGCGTTCCATTGTTTGCCATGGCTTCGAAGAGAAAACGTGTTGTGTTATCTTTAGCGGACAAACTCAAAATCAAAGGGCAATCGGATAATGAGGGAGTTACGGGCACAAAGTTGGCAGAGCAGTACGGTGCTGGACAATCAACGATTTCGGACATTAAAAAACCTACAATTGTGAATTTTGTGTCAGTCCTTGAAAATGAAGATGGAAGTTCTTCGAGGAAATCAATGAAAACGGCAACAAACAAAGTTTTAGAAGTTTTCCTTATCAAGTGGTTCTTGCAGCAACGTTTTATAGGAAACCCTATTTCAGGTCCGATTCTTTGCGAAAAAGCTAAGATCTTGGGTCAGAAGCTTGATTGTTCATCTTTTAAGGCAAGTAACGGCTGGCTAAGGAATTTCAAGGCTAGACACGGGGTTCGTGAATTAGATCTGAGTGGAGAGAAATTATCAGCAGTCTCTATAGCTGCAGAAAATTTTAATAAAAAATTTGGTGTTTGCAAGCGATTTTTGGTTAACATGCCGAAGTGTCACTTCTTTTAAATCAGTTAATGCATAGCTTTTTCTCATTTCTCTTATAGTTTTCTTTGAATAGACCCTTCCTCCGGACAAAACTCCAATTATCCGAACGGGGTCCGGTCCCGATTGATTCGGATAATTGGAGTTCTACTGTAGTATGATTAAAATATTTGCTGGGGTTATTGTGTTAGAATCTAAATAAATACTCGTATCTTGTTTTTCAGTGTATTGAACCTAGTTTGTGGAACACACATTATTCTTTCCTTGATTTCCTCCATTTATGAGAGCACCAAATCGATAAATAAACTATGGCATCTAGGATCTATAATCAGGGAAGGAGTTTCATTGAGACGTTCACGTGCATGTTGTGGTCGAAACTAAAAATTTGGACATTTAAAGTAGATTACCACGATTACCAATGCCATTGTTGTATAAAATGATAAAATATTAAATTATTAAAGTCATCAAAAGATTTCAAAGAAACTGCGGGAGATGCCGCAACAGTAACTTTTAACGGAGTCATCCGCTACGTGGGCATTACAATGCAACAATTTCAAATTTGAAAATCATTCGCCTTGACCGGGATTCGAACCCGGATCCCGGTCAAGGCGAATGATTTTTACTCTCTGAAATTGTTGCGTCATCAAAAGATATTATCTAAATTACATTTAAATATCTTTCGCGGAGTGTTTCTACTTGCAGTATTTCACTGTAATTTAAAAACTAATGCCGTTTCAATTTTTCGCTCGTGTCCCTGAAAGCTGTCCCTGGTATAATGGGCACTGATATCAGTGACGTCAAAATATGTATATTACCATGAAATAAACAAAGAAAACACTTGCAATTTTCCATTTTATAGATCCTTTAACACCAACTAGTTTCGATGTAAATAGAACCATTTTCAACATAAGGTCAAATCAATAAATTGTCATTAAGTAACCATTCCACCACATAACACCTGAATCTCTGTCGTACATGTATTTTAAAATTTTAACATTGTCGTGTGATTGCAATTAAAATACCTATTTTATGCCTTTGACTCCTATAAAGCAACGGCAATAGCAATGTATGAGACCGCTTCGCTATTGACCTAAGAAAGCCACCTTCTCTAATGCGATCATTTGAAAGGTGCGAAAGGCAGCAACTATGCCTTTTTGATTCGGCCCGTTCATTCACACAGTACCACGCACATGTGTGGGCAGGGACACCAGCCATTATTATCCTCCTACTTCCTCATTCCCTGGCACGGCGCGATTCACCAATCGAATGAATCGAAAGAACGGGGATAGGGTTTCATAACTCGTAACTAGATAAAGTCAAAAGATTCATTTTTATTCCCTTTTTTCATCCAACAAGCCACTAATTTTTGAGTGAGTTAACTCTTCTTTTGAATTTAGTCTTCCTCATGCATGTATAAAATTTTTAAGTTATTTCATAGATTTTGACTCAAGATATTCCCCTTGACTCTTCCTCCTTCGTATCCTCCCACGAACCCACTTACCCCTCCCAACTGGTGCGGGCTCCCCACACCTTTTTTGGTGAATCGAGTGGCATTTCTGTCGATGCCGATAAAGTTATTAATGTGTCCCCTCGTCTAACATAGTGTCATAGGCCCCCTCATTTTCCTTATTTACATAAATGACCTCAGTACCGTAGTTAATAGCAAGCTCCGTCTTTTCGCCGATGATGCAGTAATTTATGGGGACATCCGAAGTCACGAAGACAGAGTCGTGTTAGCCAACGACCTAGATGCAATTCAAAATTGGTGCGATACATGGCAATTGGAATTGAATTTTAAAAAATGCGTAGTAATACATTTTTGGGAAAAGAGTAATTCCCTCCCTTATAGTTACAAAGTGAAACAAACCAAAATCGCGAGGGTAGATTCCTTTAAATACTTGGGTGTAACAATTACTCACGATCTGTCCTGGGGAAAACACATACGAGAAATATGCGGTCGTGCTAATAAAAAATTGGGATTTGTGAAAAGAGTGCTAGGTAAATGCGACGAAAAGGTGAAAGAACGATGTTTCCTTGCCTTGGTCAGGCCCCACCTAGAGTATGCTGCCAGTATATGGGATCCTCACAACATAAATTTGGTTTCGGAATTAGATCGAGTTCAGCGGAGGGGGGCTAGATTTGTCAAACATTGTTATGGCCAACTCAGCAGCGTATCCACTTTGTTAGACAGTTTAGGTTGGGATTCTCTTACACAGCGGCGTTTCCAATATAGATTAAACTTATTAAAAACATTTAAAGATGGGCCCTTTTCCGATGACATCAAGGATATAATACGAACCCCAACGTATTACGGTCGAAGGGATCACGAATATAAGACTAGAGAAATAGACTGCAAGACTGACAGGTTTAAAATGTCATTTTTTCCAAGAACGATAAGGGAACAGAATGCTCGTAGTCGAAATTCCCCAGGACTTAGTTCATTACAATAAGTATTAACGTACAGGTTAGGGACTTCGCGAGGATGTGTATACATGTGTGTATGTATGTATGTATATGTATGTGTGTATATATACATATATATATGTATATATATATTTTTTTTCCTACAGGTTCCCCCCACCTTTCCTCACCTAACTCCCAACCCCCTCAACCCTTACCCTTCCCTCATGGTGCTACACCCCCTGCCACACACCTTTTTGGTGGCTCGCAGGGTACTTATGTAGATGTAGATGTAGATGAACAGTTTTTAATGCATAGGTTTTGGTTACTTTTGGCAATGAGAATGCATCTTCTGTTATCATTCGAATAACCCCTGCCTTTTATTGCCACTTATGCCATCCTGAATACTAAATGACAAAATAGTGTGAACTATATTATTTCCAAACAAATAAATTTTGAATTAAAAGCCGATTTTGCTGTTTTTTCTCAATAATTAAGTTTACAGTGTCTACTTCTATGTGTAAGAGAGTTACCGGTATACTTTTTTGGAGGGATTGGTTGCATACAAAGATTGCCCCAAAAAGAAGTAGAATAAGTCTTGGGAATACATTTATTACAGATCAAAGTACACATTGCTAAAATTCTTCATAAGAGTACCCTTAACTATCGACACACCAATGCCAGTGCCTCCGCCAGTTATGGTATACTCCTTGGAAGGCGTCGACGACAGTTTCATTCAGAAACCTCATCACGGGCTCTTTGACAGAATCCAGTGGTCCAAAACGGTACTCAAAGGGGCTATACTTGGGTCGTACTCAAAGACCCACGTCTCACCACCAGTGCCCACATATTCTAAATAATTCAAATCACTTGATGGGGATTCACGAGGCCCAAGGCAAGATTGTCACACAAGCAGTTTTCCGACAGCATCTTGGGACCATATTGGCACACCTTTCTCAGATCTCAGGCTGAATCTTCTGTAAGAATACTTATGCACTGTGGTTTTCTGAATATTGCACTCTTCTGCTATCACATGCTGACACTTGGGGGTCAATCAGAATTGAGCATGTGCCTCACATTTTGCACATTTTGATCACACTCTGTTGTTGATAGATGTTCAGGGCATTCCTCATCGTCAACATCTTCTCTACCCTCCCGAGACATCCTGTGCAAGCAGAAAACTATCACTTGGGGCATTTCTCCTTCTCCATAAGCATCCTCAACCATGGCCATGTTTTCCAAATCCAGTTTTCCAAGCTCAATGCACAATTTTATCGCATATCATTACTGTATGGAAAGTGGCATCGTGAATTCGTGACGTGACCGTCAAAGAGGGGTCTATTCCAGCAGCAATCTGCACAGTGTAAATGCCCACAGTTAACTGATGTGGGTCAAGTTGCTTTCCCAAGATATCCTATTATCTTTCCCACCACAAATTACCTCACTACAGCTATGTGCATTTATAGCAATAAATCATCCTACTTATTGTTGGGACAGACTCTGTATATTCCTGTTGAATACTATCCAGAACGGTTTTCGTGTATCTTTGAGCGAAGTGATGTACTTTCTAGAGTTGTAAATATCAGCAACGACAACTGCATTCATATTTTCTTTGAAGTGTTATAATACCCTATTATGATTGATGAATTAATAATAATAAGCTAAAAATCCTTATTAATGAAACCGTTACGAGAAAAGCGAAGGTTTTTTGAATAATTGGCAAAGGAATTATCCTTCACAAAAAATCAGCAAACCTTACTAAAAATTCGCACCCTCGCATTCCTCTCAAGTTTTTGTATAACTCTTGACAGGAAGAGCTGTCAAGGCCTTTACCCTTTTAAATAAACCATAGGCATTACAACATTATGCAAGCGTGGATTCACGAAGAAGTTCAAAAAAAGGCTTGAATCCAAATCCGCGTTGCATTCTTATTTTTTTAAAATCCCGTTTCTTCACTTCCTCCCATGACCCGCTCGAAATTTTATGTCGTCCCGTTGTCCCTTTTTCTGAATAAAAAAGACACACCTCCCTCCCTGACCTATTCATCAAGTCAAATCACGCCTCACCCCGTGTGAAAGCGGACAACGTCCTTCCCACTCCCCATTGTATTCCAATCCCTTTCCGCACAGCCTTGCATCCGCTGGCGACAAACGCTCCTCGTCTGGAGAATGAAGGTGTTATGTTCCAACGCTTCGCAACTTCCTACATCCCAGCTTTGAAGCGATGAATTTTCTCGCATTCAATTGTTCTTAATCCCCGCCCTTCCCGAGAGCCTTCGGTATCCAACCCCTCCCCTCGCCGCCCAAAACGTCTCCTCCCTTCAAACCCCGTCCCTCCCTCTCGAGGGTCCACTCTCCCGCAAACCGCGCTAATTCCTCTTCCCTCTCTTCCGGCGACTCCTCCGATTCCCTCTTGGCCCCAATGGCACCCACCCGCTTGTCGGGCGCCGCCACGGTCGGCTGAGCCTATCCAAATGTCCCCCTAAGTGCTTTCGCTTCGTACTCTCTTCCAGCTTCTCCCGTCCAACAACTCCCCGCCTTCGCCGTTGTGGACCGACGGAGGGCAAACTGGAGCATGTTCGCGGGGAGACAGAAGGGGTGAGGTTGGGGGTGGGAAAAGACAGAGGAACCCGTTGCCCCTCCACGACCCCGCAAAGGGCTTCCCACCCTTCAGTCCCGTCTCCCGCCATTCAGAGCACCCCCTTTAACCGACCGCCTGCCGCCGCCCTATGAATATGCAATAAGTCCCACGAATGGGTGTGACTCTGAAATGATAAGCTTGCATATTGCCCGAAATGAAATTCAGGTAAACTCCCAACCCTCCCCTCCCCTCCCCTCCCCTCCTACCCTCTCACCTCTTCTTCCACCAGCGTAATTATTTCGGTCTTTCCTTTTTCCCTTCATCATTTTTTTTCTCTTGAAAATTCTAATAAAATATCATATTTATTATTTTTTTGCATTCCGCACGAAATGGTTTGTTTGGGGAAAGCTTTTTTGTCGTGGTTTGCTTCTTAATAATCTTCGAAGGATCTCGCAGAATAAAATAATTACGCGGGTAATTTAATGAGAAGATTGTTAGTGCATACACGTACACTTTTACTAGCCTTGTTACTTGGAGTTGGTTAACTCAGTTTGCGTGACACTAACTGTCGGCTAAATTTTTGTGAGATATTTTTCAAGTGATGTGCATGGTGAAATAATTATTTTTTTAGTCGTTACCTTGGTATTTATAATATTTACTCATGGTTTTGATTTCCTTACGCATTAAAACGCTGCCTTGTACACAGTAATGCGAAGGAAGATAAAGTCTCGTGCAAGTTTCGGTGTTTTCAAAATTATTCGCATTCATTGAAGTGAATCGTGTATCTATCTAGCTACATTAAATCCAGTGATCTGCCAATTTGGATTTGTATGAATTGAGGTTCATTATTACGTTTCTAGTGTGCTCCTTTTTATGTAGAATACTTATGAAAATTCCTATAACCTTAGGCAGAAAGAAAACAAGATATTCGTATAAGGATGCTGCTTGGAGATCCTCTAAGTCGCAGGTTTCAGGCATTGTGCATTGGTTCATTTTTTCATCTGATTGAATACGTATCAATTATGCACACACAATGCGCAGACTCTTTCTTTTCACATTTGTACGTCTAGATCTGCGCATTACCTCGCATGCCAATTAAAATGCGTGTGGTGGTGGGTGTAAGGGCAACCTCCATACATTCACAAATATTAGTTCATACATTCAGCACAATATATATCAACTCATGTACAAAAACACTCATCCGTTCATTAATTAATGTCTTTGAATAAATTATGTTATATTATTCTGCAAGCTAATATCTTCCCACGCATGAGTTTGATTTTAATGTAATTGTGAGGGATGACTGAGTACTTGAATCTGACGGTGTCCATCTTCTTCGTTTTATCTCGATGAATATCGAATCGAGCGTAATATTGAGTACAATAATTCCCTCGATGTCACATGGAAAATTAAGAGGTCCGGCACTTTTATAACAGTATTATTCTTATCTGCTCTTTTCAAGAATTCGAGGTTTCAATTCTCATTTCTCCAGCCTACCCATCACGCCATTTAAAAAAATAGCAAATTATCTTTAAATACTTTCCAATTCTTTAATTAACTTTATATACCATAGATCCCATATACTTGCCTTGCGTTCAAAATGTGGCAAACATAGGCTAAGTGATACCTCTCTCTTATTTTACAATATATTTTCTTGCAACTCGTGAATTGAAATTGCAATTCTTAATGAAACCTAGCTTCTCTTAGGCCGACCTGCATTGTCTTCTAAAGTGTGTTTGAAGCACCACGGAAGATTTGATGAAATTGTGACAACCTGATAATAATCCTGATCCAAGCCTGATATGTAATAATTTGTTCGATTCCATCTATTTTAATAATTGTGTCTTATGCCCCTTAAATCGTGCCCATTTCTTCACTTTAGTGCTGAGCATTTCCTGGTGATTGATTCTAAATCCCATTTCTTACACCACTCTAGTATTTTATTTAGACCGTTGGGGAATATTACGCTTGCTGATGATGTCCTTATTTCTAATTATCATTATATCTATTTATCAATTATCTAATCATCGTCTATATCCTTTCTGTTAATGTATATTATGAACAACAACAAGAGTAGAGGCCCTGTAACATTTCCCTGCGGCACTCATTGAAGTTGTGCCCGCCACTAGACCCGTGAATTACTACTTTTCGTTTACGATCAGATAAGTGGGCAAAGCAAGCATCCATGTAAGTAAGCAAAGTAAGGTAAGCAAAAATCCATGTCCGCATAGATACCATAATATCTTAGTTTGTGTATCAATTTCTCGGAATTTTCCTTGTCAAAGGCAATCTAAAAATATCTCATCCCCTTGGGTATTTCCTTATCCCGATTTTTTTTAAGGTATCATAAATGGAAAGGCCCAATTGTGTCTTTCATGACATGCGTTTCCAAAACCCGTACTGATTGTAGTAGAATGCGATCATAATGTTTAGAAAACTGTTACACGTAAACCTAACAATAGTACTCGTATTCTCTTATATTTTGTAGGAGGTCAGTGTTCATGAACTCGGTCTTTGATTACTGGGGGTCCTCAATTTCGCCACCTCTTTGGAGGAGAGTGATGTATGCTAGCTTCCAGTCGTGAGATACTGAACATTATTCCATTGACAAACCTGTGATGTCTTAAGCAAGTGACCTCATTTTTCCTTCGGGGACTTTTTTCGGATCTGGAGATTTGTTTGCATTTATTATCCAGGTTTTATATTTCTTTGCTTAAATATGAAGACTTTATATATTTCGGAGCTGCTATTCTTAATGCCTTTCTGATACAATAACATGTTGCTCATTAACTCTTCATTTGTGTGATAGGCTTCGTTTGCGGCACTGATATTTTGCTCTATACGCTGTGGATAAAACTGTTTAGTATTATTGGCCTTGGTGCCCTAGTTTGTAATTTTTATTGATATTCTGCCTTTAAGTAATGTACAGTTGGACCTTGTGTTTTCTTGAAGAAAGCCTCGACGTCTAGATAAACACCCCGCCATCCACCAAAAAGGTGTTATAAGGTAACGATATTTTAAGGATGCAGTATTAAAAATATATACTATATACACTCTCTCCGCTACAATAAATCGAAAAATGAAAATTCTCATTATTTTTTTAACACACCTTGTACACATATTCATGCGGATAAAGATAAAGTGAAAAATTAAAGAATCTAATATGAAAACGAAGGTGTACACGAGCTGTGTTTAAGAAATAACAAGAATTTGAATTTCTCGGACAATAATATTTATTTATTCGTATACATTGATGTTGTCACCTTCAAAGTAGTCCCCATCGGAGATTATGCACTTGTGCCAGCGCTTCTTCCTATCCCCGAAAGACTTCTCAAACTCGATCTTTGAGAGAGCCTTTAGTTCTTTCAGCGATGCCCCTTTAACTCCATCTACGGCTGTAAAACGACCGCCATTCAAGGTTCTCTTAATTTTTGGAAATAGGAAAAAGTCACACGGAGCCATATCTGGCGAAATGGAGGCTGGGGCATCGTTACAGTATTGTTTTTGGTAAAAAATTCACGAACAAGAATTGAAGTGTGAGCTGTTGCATTATCGTGGTGCAAAAGCCATGAATTGTTTTCCACAGATCCGGGCGTTTTTTTTCGAATTGCTTCACGCAAACGGCGTTGAACTTGAAGGTAGTACTTCTTATTGACCGTTTGACCTGGCGGCAGGAATTCATGTTGCACTTTGCCGTTAAAATCGAAGAACACAGTGAGCATAACCTTCACGTTCGACCGCACTTGTCGAGCCTTTTTCGGTCTTGGCGAGCCAGAATGCCTCCACTGGGATGATTGAGCCTTAGTTTCAACGTCATATCCATAAACCTATGTTAAATCTCTTGTTATAATACGTTTCAGTAATTCTGCATCGTCGTTTACTTCAATTAGTGACTCCTGAGAAACTTCCATTCGCCGCTTTTTTGTTCAAAATGAAACCATTTTGGAACGAATTTTGGTGCCACGCGTTCTATAACCTAAAAATTGGAAAAAATGTCATAACATGATCCAATCGATGTGTCAACATCATCAGCGACCTCTCTAATTGTGATTCGGCTATCGTTCATAACCATTTGTTTCACTTTACGGCCTATTCACGGCCTTCTTGGGAACGATTATACCACTCGTAAGCTCTTGACTTACTCAAAGCAGACTCAACATTGGCCTTTGTTAACATTTCACACACTTTTTTACACTTTATTTAAATTTTTACGCAAACTTTGATACAAATTCTTTGATCCATTTCTTTTAACAAACGAAAATCACCGAGCTCATAAAACGCGTCTAACCTTAGTGGCAGAAAAAGTACAGAATGAAACAGCTGATAGTTTTATCATACTTCAGGGGCATGTATACCAACGTAATAAAATTTTTTTTGACAGTCGGACTCTCCAACCCTGCGAAATAAAAAAAATTCTGGTTATGTTTACAATGCACCTCGTACATGTGTATTTTCCTTAATATTATAGGACTTTTAATTCGTGTAACTTACAAAGGTTTTTGCATAAATATATACGCTTCTGTGGGTTTTACATACGGTTTCAGATTATTTTACGGATGGTGACCTAACCCCCCCCCCCGCTACACGCCATTGTGGCGGCTTGCGAGATACTACGTGGATGTATAATTTCCCAATTCGCCTAAAAATTTCTTAATCTTCAATATACAAAAGGAATTAGAAATTTGAAGAAAGGAGGGGAGTATTGAGAATGGTGTGGTAATTTACGGGGAAAGTTAATCCCTTTAAATTTGCATGAATTTGTTGGAATATGCTTTAATCCTCTTTTACGAGTCGTGGCCCCAGCCACATGCTCTTGCAGTGGCTTGAGGGGTATTGTGTAGATTTCATCGGATGGTCATACCGAAACCGGAAAGAGGGTCTTTCCTTGGAACTGAAGGTGCTTCACCTAGGAATAGCTCAGCATACGAATAAATTTTAACTTCTCTCTTCCTCCAGCACCAAAATACAATCTGCAAATCTATTGAGATGCAACTCAGAGTTGATTTGGTAATGTTTAGATTGCGCTGCGGCGGATTTCTTGGGATAAATTACTTTGCATATTCTCTGTCAAAATGTAATAGTCACGTGCGTGGAACCTGGATGTTCTGGTTGCGATGGCACGGCTCCTGATAACCCATAACGCGAAATATAGATGCAAGGATGAGTACATGCAAAATTGCGCGTTTCACCCGCCGAGGCCGATGGTAATGAGAGACATCTTCAACGCTAAGATATTCCTCTCACACCACGGCACAAGGATCCTCTTTCTGCGAATCGCGAAGCAACAATCCCTGCAAAAGCTCAGTTTCATCCAATCCCTACCAATTACGATTCCCATCCCCTGTTTAGCATCCCCTAGCATCCTTTTAAAAGTTTACGTGATCTCGCCTTGGGTAATTTTTTTCCCAATTTAGGGCACACATTTCTCAAGACCAGTTAATCGAATGCAATCTATTGAATACTGTTGCATGTAATTACTTTCTTTTGTGTAATTAAAATTTTTCGAGTGCATTATCAAACTAATATTTGAGCAGAGGTGATATGAATGGGTTTGCGCATGCATGTCTGGTGACCTAACACATGTGGTAGTTGATTTTCCCCTCTTTGCTCTTCAATTCTAATTTTTCACGTCGTTGGATGGATTTTTACTACATTCTACAGTGCATCTGTATGTTAGTTGGTGGTAAATGTATTCGCATGCGTGTAAGTTGGAAAGATTTTCGTACGAGTATATATTACGCCATTGTGAATTTAGGTTTGCATAAATATGCTGGTTTTGCATGCGGTTTTATTCTCTTTTGCGAGTGGTTACCTAACACCCCCCGCCACACGCCCTTGCGGAGGCTTGCGGGGTATTGCGTAGATATAGATGTGAATATTAATTTAGAGAAAAAAATATTTTTTTCAGAAATGCTTCTTTCCTTCCTGCTACATTAATTAATAACTATTCTTCTCTTACCTCGCACTCATATGTTTAATTACGTCTAATTCACCTTTGTTAATTAAAATTAACATTAGTCAATTATTAAAACATTTTTGCGTCCAAAATATCTACCTTCCTCTTCTTTTGTTTTTTTAATGTGTCAATATATATTTTAGCGGTGTATTTATGATGTGCAATATATTGAAGTATTCGACCGTTGCAATTGCTGGTGGAAACAAGATTTTTAATCAATCATTTGTTTTAATATATTAGATTTCTAACACTCGTAATAATAAAATGTAACTCACGCTGCATTGTATAATTGCATATTGTTCTCCTTAATATGTATCAGGAGAAAGTGTGAAAGCAAGCGTAAAAAGACCAAACTTAACAATGAACAATGTGCAATCGAACGACCTTGGTACAGGCAGCGCCTGATAATGTGGAGGTCTCGTGCTTGAACTCGTGCAAGTGGGTTTTTGTCTCTCGCAATTATTGCGTATTGGTAGTTATTTTAACGGATGATGCTCATACATGAGCATTATCTTTGTACATTAAAAGTATTTATGCAGCAAATTAATTGATTAATGAATTTAGAGCCAGCATATGTGCAATTCCTACCAAACATTGAAACCTTCAAGTTGTGATTGAGGGCAACTACTTTTATGCAAAATGCCTATAGGTATAACATTAATATTGTTTTGTTAGTGCCAAAATTTTGACCTGAATAAAGTGAAAGGATCGTTTGTTTGTGTTTATGAATGAAAGAATATTATCTCCGAAGATCTCATCAGGAATAATTTGAGTCGTTTGATGGGAAACTAATATATTTATAGATGAATAAACATGACGTGCAAATACCGTTATAAGGTTACTTTTAGTTAATTAATCAATAAAATAAAAATAAATAAAACGAAATTATAAAAGTAGAGGCCTAACATTTTTAAAAACGATTATCAGCTCACCTTTTTCGTTATTCAATACATTTTTGACAATATTCTTTTGAAAGCATCAAGTAAAGGATTTGTTATTAGAATGTGGGCCGTAGGAAATAAATGTCAATATTTTCTAGCAAGCAGATTGTTAGGGGTTAGTGTCTGTCAACATTTTTCTCACACCTAAAATCGATTAGGATTCGGAAATTCATTATTTCTTTTCTTCTTCGTGGAAGTATATTTTGTCGCGATTCTATAGATTTTCCGGCATGTCCTACAGAGTGAAAAATGAATTGATTTGCCTGAAATTCTCTCTACATCAAAGCATTGCGTAACAGGGTGGAATTTCGTACCTTCCACTTGGGGATTTTTTGTGAGTGGTGTCTTCATTGTATACTCGGGCTATGGCAATAGCGACTAACTGCGCCGACATATTATGCTCCAGCTCGGAATTTGTTTACTATAATCGAGTCAACCTTTTCTTGATGTGCATTAATGTTTAGTCGAATAAGTCTGCGGCTTTATTTTTTCTATGAACATTGTTATTCGGTTCTCATATGAGGATAGGCTGAAAACTAATGCACACATGCTTGTTGGACACAAAAAAATGACCTTCATAAGCACACCTGGTGACATGTGGAAGTAACATTCCCCTCAACACGCATGCGCAGGTTTGAGGTCGATACATTCATTCAGTGTATTTTGAGAGGTGGAAGTATGGAGACGTGTTCGAGTGCTACGTCAACGTGAGTTAAACAGCGTGCTGCTGTTATCGAATTTTTAACTGATGAAAAAGTGACTCCTACTGAGATTCTTCGTCGTTCAAAGGCTGTTTATGGTGACGATACTGTTGATAGGTCTACTGTAAATCGATGGGTGGTAAAATTTCGTGGTTACGAGTCTGGAAAATCCATAACTGTTGATGAAACACGCAGCGGACGTCCGATCACTGCCACATACGACAAACATCGCAAACTCGTCAAAGATTTTATGAAAAATGACCGGTGAATCACTCAAAAGCTTATCGCAAACCATATTTTAGGTCCAAGCCATCTTCCAAGGAAGAAGCTCCTAGCTTCCGTATTCGCTTTCTTGTGAAAATCCTAATACGTTCGCCGCTGATCTCGTTTGTGAGAAATGCAACTGCGATATTATTGCTGTATATGTATGCTAACTGGTACAACGGGAGAAAATTAATGCATGAAAAGAAATGCAAAGAAAAACGACGAGAGCAGTGGAGAGTGTGTTTTTACACAATTGCGATCGATTTATCTTTTACACGGCCATCAGGGGTTTCTGTCAGTTTTTAAAAATCTAGGACAATCGGAAAGAACCTATTGAACGATATGATTTCCGGTATTCTACTTCTGTTCTCCAACACTGAGTAACACTTGTTATCGCCGTTTTAAAATAAAAATAAATTTTAATGCGCTTAGAAAATTATATATAGCATAGAGGAGCTCGATTTGTAAAACGATGGAGTGATCGACTTAGTAGCGCATCCAAAATATTAGGGCAGCTAGGTTGGGAATAACTCACGGAGCGAAAGTTAAATTACAGATTAAAACTTTTGCATAAATTGGAAGGATGTCTCTTTAGAAGTGAAGATGAAAATGTATGATTACCCCCATTGTACTTCAATTGTAGGAGAGATCAGGTTAATAAAACCTGAGATGTGAAGTGTAAAACAGATAGATTTAAAAATGTAATTTTTTCTACGAACAATAAGGTTTCAAAATGGCATTGTCCGACCGCGATAGGCAGCGGTCATATTCTGGTGAAAATAATTCTGTCTGCACTCGGTCCCTGCCACGCACCCTAGCGGTGGCATGGCAAGGCACTAGAATTATTAATTAAAATGAGGACCAAGAATCGGCCGCTTTTCCTGAATAGCCATCCACATTTCACTTAGGAAAGATATTCACTCTGGATCAATCGACCCAGATGGCCCGCGATCCACCAAAAAGGTGTTTGTCACCAGATGGGAAGGGTAAGTGATAAGGGAAGATGTGGGAGAGAAATGAGAAAAATATTCAGTAAAAATCTATCAAATAACGTGCACATTTCTATGAATGTTAGAGAAAGACCCAATTCAAAGCTGTTAATTCACCTGATAAATTATGTGCTTGTTATGCGAAACAAAAGAATAAAAATGAACCCCAACAGGCCTTCAATATAACAATACAGATCAGAACCATAGGGTCAGTCATCTGCCTCGGCGACAAAAATCATTTGAATTATTTTTGGGAAAGATCCTGCGGCTATTTTACCTCACTGGAGGAAACACGCGCCTGATTCGTTCGTTTAAACCGTCTGTTATTCTTGAGGCGTCGAATAATCATCCAAAACCATCACTTTGGTATATTTCTATGTAATAATATAGACGTGGCTCTCATCTAAGGAATGTATTACATCCTTCTACACGATCCAGTTCGCGAGGGACGCCGGTGGGCTGGCGGGGAGGGATGGTTGCAACGCTGAGCACCTGGGTTTGTGAAAAGTTGTTATGAAAAAGGTATCAGTATCATGGCACTATTGGAAGAATTAGGATGGGAGCCCCTGGTTGAACGTAGACTTAAATACAGCTTACATTTACTGCGTATATTGGAGGAAGGTTACTTATCTAAGGGTGTTAAAAACTTATTACAGCCTCCGAATTACTATGGTAGATCAAATCATCAACGTAAAATCATGGATATTTATTGTAGAATATTTGGAGAGAGGCAATTATTATTGTTAGTGTATATAATTGTCGATATCCTGAATGCCATTCTTTTTATTTAATAAACCCATCTTTTTAGCAGTTCTACAGCATGATTTGAACATATCTATCGTGCTATTGAGCATTACTGCATGTAAGTACTTTCTGCAGTGTGATTAATATTTTTTGAGCAAATTTTAAACTAATATTTGTGTAGGAGAGACATGATCGGAATGGCGCTTGCATGGGCTGGTGACCTAACAGCCCCCGCCACTCACCCTTCCGGCGGCTTGCGGGTTAACGTACAGATGTAGACATGTGTAGGAGGCGAGGGGTGTGTCGTGGCTCGCGGCCAGTAGCAGGCGTAGAAAGACGCAGCGCCGATCATCTCTTCCCCTGCCCACTCTCTCTTTTCCCTCGCTCTTTCTACAGGGCGCACCTCTGAATAATGTTGTCGTGAAGACTGTCGAGGCGATGAATGCTTCTAGCATTTGGCTGAAGTAGTTCCGGTGCATAAAGTATTTTTGACGCCATACGTGAACAGAGGGCCGAAAAACTATCCAAGGGCTATAGGAGCATCGGATAAATTATTAAAAAGGTGTGAGATCCCATAAAAAGTCAACGCTCAGGGCCTTTGATCTTTTCCACCCCGAAAGGGAATGGCGTAATGGGTTTGTATGTATGCACGCCTGTTATATCTCGAGCTCGGTGGGATGAGAGAGGCACTCTACCCTCGCGAAACTAGCGCGAAGAAGTACTCGTCTTCCCCTCACATTCCGACATTTCACGATTAATGCTAATCGTGCCTTAAATGGCTAATCCTTCACTTCTGCCCTCCTCACACTCTCCCCTCTAAAACTCGTCGCAGATGTCAAGTAAGGCATCGTTTCGGTGATTTAGTATTTATTTTAACGAGAATGTAGCGAATATACTTAGAATTTTTGTCAGGAATCTAATTTTTGTTAGGTTTCCTATGTGCAATTTTCCCAATTAATTGGCCGTAGATTTAAATTCCCAGCGATATTTATTATACCATTGCTATGTTTAACACTGAGCAGGTACAATGGCAGTCCAGAAAGTAAACTCTGTTTGCATGAAGCGAGCAAAGTAGAGGCGAGGAGGGAGACGAATATTTGCTCTGCTGACACACACAAGGGAGGCAGTACACCTCGAGATGCAGTGTTTGGAAGGCCGCACCCCTTGTTTTTTGTTTACAGCGGTTAGTCAAAATGAACAATGCAATTGGAAATCCCGCCAAATGTAAAATACGCTTAGTGATGAGGTTTTTACTGGCAATAAACTTCAAAGCTGCTGACATTCATCATCGAGAAATTTGTGCTGCGCACCGACTATAATTGATGAGTGACATTGTTGTACGTCAGTGGTGTCAGTTTACGAGAGAACGGAAAAATGTCCATGATGTCCAAGAACTGGCCAACCGTCAGTTCATCTTTCACTAGGCTAGACCGGCCACTGCGGTGTCCTCGTCATGAACATTGGTGATTTTTAAACTGTAATGCACCAATGCTTCACCCCAACTTTACTCATTATTTCGTCTCCGTACTCACTTCACAAAGTTGACTATAAATTTCAATTGGCTTGTGTTAGTTTTTTGCCGATAAAAAACCAAATCACAGATGACACTTCACAACTCGTGGGTATTTCTATTTCAGCACATATATCAACAGTTCGCAATGAGAGCGAAGCAGAAGAGCCAGTCTACTCACACTACCACAACATGTTGCGCACTGAGCGTAGGGACGTTTTGAGACCAAGATGGTGGCTTAAGCCCACACACACCACCACGCCAGGCCGAAACGTCCTGCAGGTTACTTTCTTGACAGCCCTCGTATTTTGGTATCGCTAATTCGTAGAACGTCGATATTGGAGTCTGATGGCCTTTAGAAAGAGCGCGTTAGTATTTTCCGTGTCTCCGATCCGGTTAATTTGCGCAACGTAGTCCCCGTGTTATTGCGTCGACGACAACATGGCGGCTACAGAATTTTCTGTCGAGAGAGACAAGCACTGCGGCGCCTCTATCATAATTACGTCGCGGACAGATTCTCCTCTCGGAAGCTTTTCCTCGGAAAACATCCATTTCTTTATTTCTCCGTTTTATCTTTCGACATCATTTTTGCTTTTCCATTTGGGGGATGATGTTTGCTTGCAGCAAATGTCTTCTCTCTAATGCCTTCAGAGGATGTTTACTTACTAGCTCCCCATTTTCGGACTTCGATGGGTCTTCCCCGCTCTTTCCCACCGTGGGGGAAAGAGCGGGGAAGCGGGAATCCGCTCTGTTGTCGGCCTGGGCGGATCGTTCGTGCGCTTGTGTTTGCGAAACGTTTGCTTCGTGTGGTATCCGTAAGGGAGGATCCGGATGTTAAGGGTATTGACTGGCGGAATGTCCGAACCGACTCTCTGCGAGACTAAACACACGAACGTCTCGTTCTCATTCATCATTATTCGCGCTTTTCCATTCAAGATATTTTGAAAGACATCAGAAATTAAAATAAAAAAGGAAAAATGAGACTAATCTTTATTTACCGACTAATCAAACGGTCATCTTTAATGTTTTTTTGACGTAAACACTCCCTATCATGAAACCTTCATACAAACCGCAAATTATATTTTTTAGCAGCCAGTGGCGATACAACTAGCCTTTACACCGAACTACATAGATAGTCTTTTCATCTTTTACGTCTGCACGGTACTCCTCAAACCACCGCAAGATCCCGTGGCGGGGCGTGGTAGGTACACAAACCAAGCATGCCGTTTTAGACCAGGCACTGTTGGCCCGTATGGCAGAGATTGATTCAACGCCAGCCTGGAAATGTATAAAGGTTAAGTTCTTCTCAAGCCTTATCTACTGTAAATGTGTAAAATAATTCAAATTATGCAGTAAATTTTAATTACAGATGCATGTACTAAGATTGTGAAAAGTTGTAATGAACAAGGTAGAAGTGTCACTGCACCATTGGAAGAACTAAGATTGGAGCCACTAGTTGACCCTAGGCTTAAATGCAAGTTAAATTTACTCCGCACATTTGAGGCAGGTTACTTATCCGAGAAATTAAAGACTTATTACAGGCCCCGACTTACTATGGTAGATGAGATTAAATCAGGGAAATTTAGAAGTAGAACGAAAAGATTTAAAATGTCGTTTTCCCCTCGCACCATTAGAGTTCAAAATAGATATTGACAGCAATCGCGTAGGATATAATTAGAATTGATAGTATACATACAGGTATATTTATCAATATCCAGCATATTATTATTCTTTTTAGTTAGTAGACCCACATTTTAAACAGTTCTACATCAATTGAATATACGCATCCAGTTGTTGAATATGTGGAATATACGTACTTTCTCTCGTGTGATTAAAACTTATCGAGTTCTTGATTGAACTAATATTTGTGTAGAGATGACATGATTTGGTTTTGCATGTGGTTTTATTCTATTTTACGGGTGGTGACCTAACACCCCCCTGCCACACTCCTCCGCTTTCGGGGTACTATGAAGATATGTTTGAGTATTTATACGTAAAACAATTCTCTACGCCTGCGCAATTAGCTCCTTGTGACAGGTAGTATGATACTTAAATTACAGACAGATGAAATGATGATATCGTTATTATTTTATGTTGAATAATTATTTCTGAAGCACGACTTTCACAAAGTGCTTTTTACTTGATTATATTTTGGATTCCTCGTTCAATATAATGTTTCCCAATTATTGATATTCTTATCTTTTTGTCTTGTATCTTTAAGTTAAAATATGGAGCGAAATGAGAAACGTATGGTAAGATTTTTGAGAGGGAACTTGCTTTTTCTTGCGCAAATCGAACCTGAAGTCGAATCGAATTTTTTGAGCATTGTTAGCGGAATTTGATTGGAAGAGTTTCATTAAAATGAACTACTGTCCCTCTCGGTCTTCATTCGGATATTCTTCGGCATAGCCTACGGGGAAAAATATTATTCCTTTTCACTTTTGTTTCTGATGTTTTCTTTACCATTTTAACCTCACTCTAAAGGATTTAATCACTACGCCTCAAAGGTGTTGATGCATCCGCGAGGCATGTGGAACGCCAACTCTTCTGTATCCCAACAACGTCGTCGGGGCTCTTCGTGTGATCAAAGTTTTATTTATTTAGTTGTTTAATTACTTGTCGGGCACATGAAGCGCCCGGTGTTAATAATGACTGTCTCTGCGCTTCAATTCAAATATCCTTTGATTCCGCCATCATTTCTCACTGTCCCTCCTTCCAATTTGCCCCCCCTCCAGACTCCCCCGTAACCTTCCCTCATATCCTAAAACTTTCCCCCGATCCCTTGTCCTGATTTCACCGTTTTCATTTCAAAGACACAAGCTCAGGCAATTGGGGGAACGGCTTTTGTCACCCCCTTTCCAGAAAGGTGCGTGTCCTATAATGGATTCTCATTAGTTCATTCCCATTATAATAAAAAAACGAGCCAGCAAAGAAGAACCGTAATTAATTGTTCCCGTGCGTGTGGTTTGTCAACGTTCTTCGGACTTTCATCAGGTACACGAGCCTTAACCTTGAAAATACATACCTTGGTAATTTTGACGCACAAATATAGTACACATTAAGTGTGTCGAGTTTTTTAACTGTGACTTGTTGAACCTGTGTCTGGGAAAAACGTGTGTACGCGATCCGTTTCTCAACGATCTGAATTCAATAGAAAATTACATCTTTGATGTAAGACGCCGGCAAATATCCTGGCATTCTTCCCCCAAGGTGCCACTATCGTAAGTACACATTTTTTTAATCATTCACAATGCGCCATTTCACAGGAGAACTGTTCATTAAAATGAATTTCCGCTTTTAAGGTCCCTGTATTTTAATTGTAATTTACGACAAGATGTCAGACAAAGAATTCTTTAAGTCTTAAAAGGGAATTTGCATTGTTTTCTAGTAATTGCTGCTGGTTACTCTTGGTCCGACCAATGAAATGAAATTCGTGTGTTTCAGATTTTATGGGCGTATATAATAATAGTATTTCCCAAATAATAGACTTGATCTTTCGTAAATGTTTATTTCGATCCTGTCTTTATTATGATTTATGTATTTTTGATCTTTCTTTTTATTCCAGAACTTAATTTGTGTTAATTTTCTGATTTTTAGTTCCAAACCCCATTCCTTACCTACCACTGCGCTTATTTCTATGTCAGTTTCTCCGTCGTACGCAAATAACATAACACTGCTAATAAAATGGGAGATCAGGTCGTTGATGTAAAACAAGAGAGAAAAGGGAAGTCTATACCTCTTGCCGGCGGCACTCGTGAAGTTGCATCCGCCTCAAAGAAACTCAATTAATAGTGACTACTTCTGGTTTATGACGACACGAAAAGGCCTTAATCCCTTCATTGAATGGGTTGCGTGCAAATTAATTGCTATAGTTACAGAGAGTAGTTGTTTTGCTCTAGCTAGGTCGCACTTGGAATGCGCATCAAGTATTTGGGATCCTTGGAAGAAGGTCTTAATGAACGAATGGGATAATTTTCATAGAAGATCCGCCAGTTCGATACGAAACGATATGTTACGATAAAAAGTGGAATGTGACAGGTCTTTAACAGGAATTAGACTGGGAGCCGAATGAGGTGCAAATAGCACAAGCGAGACTAAACTTTATTCTTAACATACGAGTTGAACCATGACACAAAGGGAATTTGTTTATGCACGCGTAATATGTGTAGGCATGTCGTATGATTGGTGTTCGGTCGCTCCTTTTCCACTTGGACTTTTGGTGGATCTTGGCGTGCCAGGTGCATGAGGAAATGGAAGAATTTTATGTAGAACGGCTGGTAACCTACCACCCCCTGCCACACGTCCTTGCGACGGCTTGCGGGGCATTATGCAGATGTAGATGTGAACTGAATGTGACTGCCTCTGTGATCTGCTTTTAGTCTAATATTTCTATTCTGACATCCCCAAATAACCTTTTGGTATCCGTAACCTTCGAAATGAACGTAAAGTACTTGTTACGTGCTACTTTAAGCCAAGTTATCAAGGGGTAAGTGGAATTTGTTGGTAAGAACTGACGAGGTTTTTCAATGCACATTGGAAAACATTCCGCGTGCCAGTAGCTTGTTATTGCACGCGTGTAATATTTAATATCCCACTCCAATTTTTAACTCTTGAGCAAAATGTCGTTTTCGCTAAAGGGAAATATGTATCTTACTCTCCTCTCATTAAGATTTCAATCGATTATTTTTTGGATGTTATGGTGTTTTAATCAAAATACCATTACAACCGCAACCTATCAAAATGGCTAATGATACCTGTATATACTTTTAAGATACCCATAATAAAGGAATTAATTTAATTCATTTACTTTTATTATTAATATAATTAAATTATATTAAAATATTTATATTATTAATATATTTAATTAAACCCAATAGAATGACAAAATTCAGATTGAACATGGACATTGCGTTGAATATACTAAGATAGGAACAATTTTTCCTCCTGAAATTACGTTGACGTAGGTCATTGAATTTTGGTCGTGATTTGAACACAGATCACGGAGAAATTCATTGAAACGATTTAATCTCAACGTGAATAGATTTTTACCGAAACCTTTAAATTTAAGAACTACAATTTTCGTTTGCAGGATGCATATTTGAATTAGTTTTAGAAATATTTTCTTTTCTCAGGATATTTCTAGCATAAAAAGGTATGACTTAGACTTTCACTTTTGGGATTCACACACTGACACCATTCTCGACATTCGAACTCAAACGTATTGATCATTCTATAGATTTATCAGTTAAGTGTTAGATATAATTGTTACTTGGATATATTTTCGTATTTATTTAATGGTTGAGTACATAATAATTTCATAAAATCCGTCCTTGCTTAATCTAAATAGCCATTAATTCCAAAATCCCACCACTGCTACCTCCCTGCGCCGAGATACACGTCCACGAAATACGTTGTCAGATACATTTCCTCAGACTACCGCCTCTCACTTGATTCCCTCGTCCAACCCCTAAAGGCCATCGTGTTTATTAAAATATTTCGAGGAATTGATGACCACGAAAATGAAAACGCGCCACCAGGTCTAGCCTCGCGACACATTCCTTTTACCGCTAAAATTTAATGCATGAGCGTATGTTATGCGTGCGTGCGTGCGCCGGCGTGTTTGTGTTCCTGTATCTATACGAAAGTCGTATGTTTATGGATTGAGGTGAGAGGGAATGATGGCCCGAGTTCCTCGGAGGGGATGAAAACGTTTCTCACACTGTTTCTCACTCTGTTTCCCACCCCTTCCTGCTGCTAAATTCCTCCCTTTCGGCCCCACGCCCCTTCTCCCCCTACCACGAACACGCCCCACACCTATTCCCGCCTCCTCCCTTTCTTCGCGGCGGCCCCTCCTCTGCCCACTCCATCCCTCGCGGCCGCTTGCCCACAAAAGGCCTTTCGGGTATCGATTGCTTCTTGGGGAGAGCGGGGGGCTGCTGTCTGCGAGCTTGACTGGGAGTGTGTGTTCCCGTCGGAAGAGGTGTGGGGCGGGGGTCCGTGTCAAGCGGACGGCGATGCTGACCTCCGCCCTCTCTCTCCCCCGAGGCCCCCACCCCCGCCACTCTCCCCTCGCGGAATGGGCCCCCCTCTCCCGCTCACCGTAGACGAACCGCCTCACCTCCATGGCCCGCACCCGAAAAATCCCAGTATTCCCTTCACTTTCACACTGCTCTTCCTCCCTCGGAACCCCACCCCCCTTCCCCTACCCTGGCCCCCTCCCGCCCCCTCTTCCCCCTTCCTGCCACCCTCTCCCGAAAACCCTGCGGGGAACGCGGGCCCCCGCCGGACATTTCTAATACATCTGCGCCGGCATTCGAAGCAACTTCCCCTCCCTCGACCTTCTCTCTCTCCTTCCCCAGTTCACGCCTCTCCCCCTGGACCTCTCTGCCCCCTCCTGCCCCGCCTCTCACAACCCCCGACAACTCCATCCCGCCCCCCCCCCGCCCCTATCCGCCACTTATGCTCGTCCTCCTATTTGCGTCTTCTGCCGGTGTCTTCTCGCAGGCCCCCCCCATCGGCCCTTTGCCTGCGATCCCGTGAAAACGAACGGATTTCCATTCCCTTGGTGTGAATATCGTTTTGTCCCGCTCTCCCTAATTGTACTAAGTATAACCTAGACAATATGTACTCTCTTCTTCTCACCTTCTCGGTCCTCCTAGCACTTTAATTTATCTTCTTTTTTTCTGATTTCAAAGGGACATCGTCTCTCTTTCTCCCTTTCTTCCCCCTCCTCCCCTGCACCTCGACTCTTTCGCTGAAGGACACGACAATCGCCTTCTTTTCTTCCTGATTTAGGGCGGTGCCGTGCTTGGACCTTTGAACCTTGAGGACTCTTAGGTTTCTCTCTCGCACGAATTTATTTCCCTCCTTACTGGAAAGGATAAAAAAAACTTCCCCGTAAATCACTTCGGGCTAACCAGTGCGACTTCGTGTCTGTGTGTGTGTGTGTGTGTTTGTAAGCTCCCGAATACGGTCCCTGGCGATAGGATTGATTTTCTTGTAAACTTTTTTCGGAAAATACCACCGCCTTCCCCCCTCCTTGTAAATGTGAACGGCTTAATATTTTGAACGTGTGTCTGATATCTTTGGCAAGGGATATTAACTTTCGACACCTACACAAAAATGATTCTTGGGAAAGATAAATTGAGTTTCTCATTTACTTTTCTAAGACTCACAAAATCAATTAATATTTCCTTAGGCCATAAAGGATTTTGAACCCCCCCCCCCTCATTTGTGTGAATGTGTCATAGTGTTTTGAATGTGTGTCTAATACCATTAGGAATTAACTTTCCCCGTATATCACCACAATATTTTCAAAATTCGCCTCCTTTATCCAAAATTCTAATTCTTTTAGTGCGTTGAAGCTTAAGAAATTTTTGAAGGATTTAGGAAATTACACATGTACGTAGTACTTCGCAAGCCGTCACAAGGGCATGTGGAGGCGTGTTAGATTACCACCCGTAAAAGAGAATAAAACCGCATGCAAAACACACATATTCATGCCTATATAAACCCACAGAGGTTCATAACCTTTTTACATGTAACTTACATGCATGCAAATAAATACACTATCAACTAACAAACACCTGCACCTGCATAATTCCTTACGCAATGTTTAATCTTGTCCTGACTCGTAAATCGAATGTGTTTACTATTTCCTTAATTAATTTGATTGTTTACTATTATAAACCCAGATTGTTTGGGGAAAGAACCGGTACTTGCATCTATCTGTACTGGTGTCTATCTTCTTTATCTTTGTGGTCTCATCTACCTAAGTTGAGTGTGGCCATTGTAATTCCTTTAGCGTCATTGTTAATCTCGTTTGTTCTGAATCTTTCTAAAGGTCTTCATATCTCAAGTGGCTCCCACCCTAATTCCCCAAAAGCCCTGTCATACTCATCTTCTTATTATAACAATTTTTTCGCGAATCTAGCGGATTTGTCTAATTATTATTGTCAAATTGTATCCCAAGGATTCCAAATACTTGCGGTATAGTACAAATGACACCTAAATAGACTGAAATAACATATCTCTTTCAATTTCCCTTTCCATACAGACTGCATTTGTAGTCAAGCTGGAGATTTAAAGATTATGCCAAGTAACTTGATCAATTTTTTACTCACTAACATCCCTCAGGAAGATTGTAGCCTTGAAAAACAGCGTCGGCCGTCGCGGGTCGGCATTTGAATAGAGGGGCCCAATCCACTAAATCTTCTCCCTCGGGCTCACGGCATAAACATGGCCATAAATTCATGATGGACTCGCTAACTCTCATCGACCCCGTGAGGGAGGGAGGGTTGAATCTAGCCATCTTAGTCAAATGCAAGAACAGCGGATATTTGTCACGGAAATATCTGTTCTAACGTAGCATAATAGGGTGGGACTCCAACCAACCATTATTTATTTCTGCCGAGTTTCACGCCAATTTTCCAGAAAGATAACGAAAAAATGGTTCTTACAGTGTGTGATTAATTTTTAAAACGAACATGATTCTCATGAGGGTTTTCGTGTAAATTATTTCCTTCGCACTTAAGAACAAGTATAATCAGTCATATTCCACAGCAGATTGAAAATTGTGCTTTTAGCCGTTTGAAATTATCTCATAATTATTCTCCCGTAAAGAGAAGCTTTCCATTTTTGAAATAATTTAAAAAGGTTGACCCCATATAACTTGAAGGCAATGCTGATGAACATGGAATAATGAAGTCTCGATTTATGAGTGATCTGCATACTATGTGGTAATTTGTAATGTCATAATGATACTCAATTTTCACGAAATATTTATAGCAATACGAACTTACAATGGAGGAAAATAATTTTGCAAACATACCTACGATTACGTGCCCGATCGCAGATTTTCCAGTTTATTTGAAACAAGACAATATCGAATATGTTGTTATTTGCAGGAATAGTTGTAGTAATAGTAGTTCGAATGACTCATAAGCGAGTTTGAAACGCTTGCTGATGTCGTAAAAAATGGCAGGGTATTGGAAAAGCTATATTGTAATAATGCGATACATTTGTTCGTCGGTATCTAAATTTCTTCCGTCGTCCAAATTAATAGCATAGCTTTGAAGGAATACCGCTTTCCAAAGTATTATTCGTTGAAATTATAATGGATTAAAAGAGGCAGATAAATATGCCAACGTTTCCGAACGCCCAGGGCTTCTGTTGGTACTTGCTTTCTCTTAATTTTAATCGCCTGAAAACTCCGCACATTGGAATTGGAAAGTAGAAGAATGAATGTCCATTCACTCAAGAGTGGAATTCATTCAAAATCAACATTCCTTAAGCATGAATCTTCCTTTCGCAGGGAGTTGCGTGCCACGAAGAGATTTCTTCTCGCGTTGCTCACGGTTTCATCATTTTTGGCACTGCTTTAGGTGTTAAAGTCGACGGACGGGGGAAAATTCACACTTTTGAGTATTTCATGAGAACGTTGGCGATTTCAGATGGAAGGGAACGAAAAACAAGGCGGCGTGGAGTGGCCCTGAGAATGGGATCGGGAAGGGCCTTTCCGCTGTCGTTTTAATATTAAGCAATCCACCGATCGAAGGGGGGCGAACTGGCCCTCCATCAACCCCCAACGCCCCCATGAGGAAACTTCCCTAACATCCTTTTTCTGTCGATTTTATTTGTCTCCCAACTCGCTCCTTATCTCTCCTCTCCCAGTTTTTCCTTATTCTTCCTTAAAAACACACACACACACCACGTCTGTCCCCGCCAAGCCCCAGCCTTATTGCGTACAAGGCGCTTCCTCGTCGCGCTCTCCTGAACCGGCCGACAGTAGGGGTGGACGATGAGTTTGTTTGGATCTCATTGGCGATAGGATGCAAAACGAGGCCCTTTCTCATCTCGCGTCATATAAGAAGGGCCTTTTCTCTAAGCACATGCTCAATTGCACACCGACGCACTTACAAATTCTGTCCCAAAAGTAGTAGGACTGAGTCGATTAAACAAATTATTGCCACTATTGATATATATTCACTCCAAAGCCATCGAGTAGCACCCTTCAGAGTGCACACACGACTGCCCGTGGGTTATTAACACCTTGCAAGTCTTCTGGAAGGTGGCGCCAGAGGTGCTTATTGGCAGGGGGTGCAAGCACCAGGTGGGAAGAAGGGTGAATGATGAAGGTGGACATGGAAGAGGAAGGGAAATGGGAAAATTTTCAGTAAAAAACTATCAGGGGACGTGCAAATTTGAATATATACTAGAGGAAAGCTTAATTCAAGAAAGGTATAATGCTTGCAACTTCTTGGCTGACAGATAAATTAAAACTTGAACATTTGATAACTTAACTGATTTTATGAATTGTCCTCTAACTTTTATTCCTCTCTCCAGTTCTTTTCATGACTCTTTCACCATTTCCTCCATGCATGCGTTAAAAATCACAGTTGATGATGGACACCTCCGCCCTGCCATTCTTAAGAACACTGTCCATCCGCCACTCCCACCGGACGAGTGTGATCAGTCTCCCTTTCCATCAATCTACTCCTCTCTGATACAATACATTCAATTGCTCCACTCAATTCGCTCTATTAACCCCTTCTCGAAATCTAAGGAAAAACAAATTCGTCAAGGTTGCATTCACCTCACTTGGAATAGGCCGCCAGTATTTGGCATCCTTGGAAGAAAGTTTGGCAAAAAGAATTAGATAAAGTCCAAGGAAAATCCGCCAGATTCGTCAAAAATTGTTATAATAAGAAGACGAGTGCAACGCCTTTTATGGGAATTAGGTTGGGAGCCACTTGAGATACGAAGAGAACAAGCGAGACTTAGACTTTTGGAAAGATTCAAAACAAACGAGTTTAACGATGACACCGAAGGAATTATTATGGCCCCACACTAATTAGGTAGATAAGACCACACACATAAGAAAAGGGTGTTAGATTCCAGGACAGATAGATACAAATATTCGTTCTTTCCCCTGACCACTAGGAACGTAATAGTAAGAAACCAGGTCATTAGAGAAATATTAAAGACAACCCATTTGCAATTGAGGACAGAATTAATCATTGCTTAGATATGGTAAATTAAGTGCACAAATGTATGTTAGTTAATAGTATATGAATTTGCATATGTGTAGGTAAAAATGTTTTTCCCTGAATAGATACGACTTTGTGACTGTAAATTGACATAAATTTGTGGGTTTTGCATGTAATGTCTCTTTCACGGGTGTTGACCTAACATCCCCTGCCGCATGCCCTTGCAACGGCTTGCGGAGTATTTTGTAGATGCAGATATATTCCATGTTCCTCTCTTTAAGTGACCTCATGGCCGCTATGGCATCACGCATGACTCTCTTCTTTCAGAATCCAAACTCACCATCCCCCAAACAATCACGATGATCTACACACCAGTCTCTTACTTAAGATCTTAAGTTTCTCTTTTGCTGCGCGTGAAATAATATTTATTGCCATATAGTTCTAGTCTTTGGTGCCTCATCTATCGGGAAACTGTGGGAATTAATAGCCCTGTTCTTAAATTAATACACATCAGCAATCTACATCTACAATGATTCAATCTAACTTAAATCTGACAAAATTTTACATTTATAACTGCGCCCGTTGTTCTTTCTTCACCAACCATTCCTTATGATTAGTTCCTTTCTCATACAAAACTCTCTTACTTTCTCCACACCGTGATACCTTATTCCCACACATCCGTGCTCTCTCTCTCTTTGCAGACCGTCGCCTTTCAATCCCACGTCACTAAAAATTGTTTCGCTTCAGATGCACCCACAGTTATTTACTGTAATTCATCGTGCATAGTTTGCATAAAGTGTGTCAGGAAACGTTTTGGAATAATAGATAACATCGTCGCAAGCAGAGACACTCGACTCTGCTCTCTTGGTCGTCCGACCTTCGGGAGGACGAGTTTAGCGCACATCTTCATCGCATCGCCAAATTTTCAATGATAATGGCGTGTGCACTATTGTCTCATGTAAATACCAATGTACGATCCGCGTTCAAATGTACACTTAACCGACGGCCTGAATTCAGCACTTCATGCACACGTCAGGAATTATTTTGCTACCAATACTTTTAATATGGGCTTTGTATGCCATGTCGACATCATCCTCCTTATGAATGCTTGGTGACATGTAGACCTGCACAGTGATCATGTTCATTGTTTCTATTTTCACTGCTATTCATATTATTAGATTACTCTCGTCCTCTATTTTTTCTAAGATTGTTGCAGCTTTTTTGTATAGTAATATCGTAAAAATTAAAGGGTAAGGGCGAAAATACGCAAAAAATACCTTAATTCTCTTCATGTTAACCGCTTATGTATTTTAATGAAGAATTTTGAGGTTGCTAAATGAATAGCGTTGCATGAAATTCACGCCTCAGGGATTGACTCCGCCAGTATCTTTATAGTGAAGTTTTAACTGGATTATAAACTCGATTCAGGTAATTTTAAAAGGTATTCATTTCCGTGAGTGCAAGTTCAGAGCAACAACAAGTCAGTAATCTACATGAAAATGACAGCAAACCTATAATCATCGTCTTAGGAAACATTCCTCTTCCTGGTAGGCGGGAAAGTCCAGATGCTACAAAGATTGAAGCGAGAGAGGAATGCCTCATGATATTTTCATCGGGAGAGACACTGGGTCGGCCTACGTACACCTGTGGACGGAGTGGAACTCGTAAACCCCGTAGGCAGGCCTCAGGAAGCGAGCGAAGAAGAAATAAATAAGAGAATGAACGAAGAGGGAGATACTTATGGTTTGATATTAACTACGGTTGGATGAACTTTGGAAATAAAGCAATGCATTAATAAAATATAGCGTATAAGATAATTGGATGGCAGCCAATGACGCGATTTACGCGCGAGTACTAATCACTGAACGTGGGTCACTGTAGGAGAATCACCAAGGGGCACCGGAGTCGATATTTCGATGCGATCACCCGATGCCTAACGACGACTTGTTTTTTGGCCCACCGATCGTCTCTCGGTCTCCATCTAAGTATAGTTGATCCCGGAAGGTAAAGAAGCACTATGATAATATCTTGGATACCTAGAGTAATAACTCTGGACTTTCAATTTATCTTTCTTGCAATGTATTCCGATCAATGTGAATATTATGCGAGCTATTATGCATGAATTATTTTCCCTCTGCATGAATTATTTTCCATTCGGTGTTCACGAACCCGAATGTAAAATTTCGAGCGGTGCGAACACGGCAATGGATACGGTGCATCAGAATGACACAGAGGATCCGAATTTTCCCTTCGCATCGCCCCCTTTGCCTCCATTCACCACCTCTGAGTAAAGTCCTCTCCATGGAATGCATTCAGTTATATCTGAACGCACTTCGAAATAGGCTTTCCATCCAAGCCAGCACGCGTATGTTTCCCTTCCATTTCCATCGCAAATGGAAAAACACGAAGGCCTCCAGACCTTTCCTTTTCATTCCGACATCACCGACCTCAGTTTTTCGATGCCGTAGTTTCACTTCTTGTCCGCGTGCACTGCGTGAGTAGCGCGATGAACATTGATGAGCGCTTCACGTTAGCACCGGGGCTCATTGTTCTACGTCTTTGAGCATCGACGGCGCACCCTGTTGGTGCAGTGCTCGCCTCGGGAGGCACGTTCGAGCCCACCGACCGATCATCCTATTTCAATGCGTGCACCGTGAGAATCGCAGTGGTTGTGGAACTATTCACCTCTCGGGAGAAAAAATCCAAGCGGTGGTTTTAATGCGGGTTCATTCCACGTAGTCTCGTAAAAGGGAACCTCTTTTAATATCGTGCATACAGGTACCTGTATTTATCCTCTGTTCAGAGGAATCATACATGGTGTGTATGAAAAGTATCGGGTGAATAGATTGAATTCATATATTGCGTACGATACCTCAAAATTCCTCAAAATCCATCCCTTGAGAGTCGACACCCTTTTTCCAGCGGGATTTCCTAAACTCGAAGGCTCCCTGGTAGGGGGAAGTTCCTTACGGGTGCACTTGTGGAAGCTTCTTTGACGGCACTTAGGGTGGTCCCATGGTGGTGTCCTTTGAGAGAGGATATGAAATAATAGTCTGCTGATTCCAAGTCGGGATTGTAAGGGGGTTGGGGAATCGTCGCGATGTCGTTGGAGAAGGTCGTCGCAAGCAGAGACACTCGACTCTGCTCTTTTAGTCGTCCGTCCAAAGGCATTCGGAAAGACGAGTTTACCGCAGATCTTTCGCATCGTCAAATTTTCAGCGATAATAATGTGTGCACTGTCATTTTATCGATGCCAATACGATGTTTGCGATCATGCGCACTCTTAGCAACCGACGGTAAGCTGAATTCAGCACTTCACGCAATGCACATCAGTAAAAAATTGTTACCGATACTTTTTATACCAACCTTGTAGATTGCACATATTTGTGACAAATTTGATTTATTTATCAGATGAAGAAAATGCCACTGAAGTAATCCATTGGTCCTAATTACGTTTTGCATTTTACTTGTACACCAGTATTTCTTTTTATGTAAGGATACATCTACATCTACACAATTTCTACTGTGCACTTTTGTTCATGTACAAACCCCAGGCTCGTTTCAATCTACTTCAGAATGGCTGTTGTATTTCACAATAATAACAAACGTGAATGTAAGTTCCGGACCGTAAATCAGCCCGTGAATTGTTTTCTTGTCCTCTTTACTAGCTGGCCATGTCATAATATTATCACCACCTTGTTCAAAACAGACACGCATTAAAGCATGAAATCTGCGATAAGAGGGCTCACGTCCATGATTTTCAGAAGCGCATATGTTCCACGCGGATCATGGCGAGCAATCTAATCGGAAAAGTCCCGTTAATGTCGTGATAATGAGCCCACTTAGTATTCTGTGTTTATTGATTCCAAAGATTGAACCCTTTCCCCAAGCGTTGGCTGGCTAGCAAAATAAAGCTTCATGATCCGAAAACACGATTTTATGAAAATATTCACGGGAATTCATTCGTACCTCCAGTTCTTCCCATACTTCTTTAATCATTTCCTCCACATATGCGTTAAAACAGCACCGCCTTACACCTCTTCCTAACACTGCCCATCCGGAATCTTCGTTCCCCACTTGCACCTGAGCAGTCTGAGACATATGCTGGTTGCGAGTTAGCCTCCTATCTTCCTGTCTCTCCAATCTATTCCTAATTTCTGCAATATATTCATTAGTTTTTCCCAATTAGCTCTATCAAACGCTTTTTCGAAATCTACGAAACAGGCAAATACGTCCTGATTGTATTCTAAATTTCTCCCGATTAGTGATCTCATTACTGCAATGGCATCACGCGTACCTCTCCCCTCCCTAAACCCAATCTGATCATCCCCTAACTAACACTTATCTGAAGTTCTTCCGGCCAAATTCTTCTCTCATAAACGCTGCAAATTAGTCCTTAAAGAATTATTCCGATCTTCATCTACGTCATATCCTCTTTCTGTGTTTAATCTTACTGGCTTATTTCATTAACCATACAATTTTCTTATGTAGTCGTTCCATCTCTCTTGTATCTTCTCTACTTAGTGACGTTTTTATAAATCAAACCACTTTGCTTTTCCACATAAACTTTTTATTTTCACGACCTAGGTTTCGTTATAGCATAACAGCATCAGGTCATGATGATGATGTTATACCATAACGAAACCTGGGTCGTGAAAATTAAAAAGTTTATGTGGAAAAGTAAAGTGGTTTGATTTACAAAAACGTCAGTATGAAGATTTCCCACCAAGTTACGCCAGAAACTGTTTTATTTTCTACTTAGTATTTTTTATCACTTAAATTTGATCGTTGCCATATTTTTCCCAACGTTTTATCAAAATTCGTGTGGAAGCATTTTATTTATGTGAATATGTTGCAAGGTGATTGAACATGAACTTGAATGAATGCACTTGATTAAATTGTGGTACTCCTCAGTTAAATGTTTTACACACCTTAGACAAAGGTAAGGTTCAGTATTGATAACAGCAGCTGTGCACTATAAATGAATGAATGAAATGGATATGCTGCATTGTGCCCATTCGGCACTAGTTTATGTGTTCAGCATCGTGCTTACCCGAGGAAATTTTCAAGACCGTCGGAACTCTTCCCCTCCGAAGTCCTAATAGTCGGTGTTTACCTTCTTAGAACGCGATGAGGAATTTCGAATGAATGGAAAAGAGGGCGTGGTCGTTTCTTTTTATCATCTGTCTTTTTTTGCGTCCCTGGGGCTCCCGAGAACTATTCCCACCCGTTCCTCCAACTCCGTCTGAATTCCTGCACCCACTCTCCCCGCCCCCGACGCAAGTCCTTCCGGCCCCCACGCTTGTTTTCCACGGCCTCCCACCGCCATCCCCTCCCGTGGGAAAGTGAGAACTTCCCTCGAAGTTCTTTGCTCTTCCATCCCCCCCGTTTGCCCTTTCAACCCTGCGCGGCAGTCTCGGGGGAGTGAGGGGGGGAGGGGGATGAGAGTGAAAAGGGAGCGGGGCCCGGGGCGGCCCACTCCGAGAGAGTAGACTCCGGGCCAGCGATGTCCAGTGCACGAATGGGTGATTGCTCTAAATGCCAGAATTCGGACCAAGCGAACTACTCAACGTGTATTCCTTTCAATTGACTTAGGGTTTTTTCATGCTACTCTATCCAATTACTACGCGAACTGAAGCCATAAAAACTTTATTTTGCAAAATTTAGTCTACATCGATTTTACCCCTTCTTCAAAGTACTCTCCATTCGTTGCTATGCTTTATTATTCCATCTTCTTCTTTTCCACTGTTTGAAAAGCACCCTTGGAAGTCCTCGGCAGTTAGGCTTTATAGTTTTCTCGTCGTTTCTTGCTTTATTGTGCCTTCTACATCTTCCCAGTGATGTCCCCTCATCACATTTTTGCATTTTGGGAAAAGGAAAAAGTCAGTCGGGGACCGCGATCTAGCGAATAAGGAGGATGATCAAGAATGGTGATTGAATTTTTTGCCGGAAACTGGCGAACAATAAATGTTGAATGTGCAGTTGCATTGTCATGGTGAAGGATCCAGCGATCAGATTCGGTTAAAATAGTGTAGAATGTTGATTTTCCTAAATTCAGTTAATCAGCTATCATTCGGATAGTTTTTCGACAATCGGTAAGGACAAGGGGCCGCACACGATCAATGTTGTACACGTACAGTGAATATATGATGGTTCATAGTCAGGTCTTCTGCCAAAAAATCAAAGAAAACCAATTGTCAGGTTTAATTAAATTCTTTCAATTGTCAATTTCAATGAAGTATAGGTATTGAAAGAGAAGGTACCCTTTAATTGCATCATCTTTGAGTTCTGCTTTTTATCATAATCTGGCTGTCATTTTGGTCTGTCGTATTTATACGATGCTTTTCAAAATAATTATGTTGTTCATTTTGGGAAGGTTATTCAAAGTTTTATATAGGTATCTACATCTACAACTACATATTACCCCGTAAGCCGCCGAAAGGTTGTGTGGCAGGGGCTGTTAGGTCTTCACCAGCTAAAGAGAATTAAACCGCATGAAAAACTGCACATTCATGCCAGTCACTAACAATTCATACATTTGTCTCATTGTATTCAATTAATTGATCTTGAAGGATGGGACAAATTTATAGAGAAAAATCATGGCAAAGATATTTCGCTAGCTAGCTTGGGTGTAGACATATACTTTAACGTAGATGCGGGTAGCATCCTCTTCTTCATTATAATATATCAGAAACCGCCGCAATGGCGTGTGGCGGGGGGTGTTAGATCACCACCCGTAAAAGAGGATATAACCACATGCATAATCAACAATTTAATGCCAATCTACTCCCACAGAGACGTATATATTCATGCAAAAACCATCTTAACTTATACGCATGCAAATACATATACTATCAACAAACATACACATGTACCTATGGATATACCTTATGTCTACGCATAGTTTAATCATTTCCTCATTTGTAAATCGAATTTCTTCCATATTTATATTGTGGCTTCGGTTTCTTACTATTAATGATTCCAGATTGTTTGGGGAAAGAATGATTATGTTGTATCAATCTGTACTGGAGTCTATCTCTCTTATTTTTCTTATCTTTGTGGCCTCATCTACCTATATAATGTGGGGGCATAATAATGATTCCTTTAGCGTCATTGCTAAACTCGTTTGTCTGCGAAGTTCAATCGATATGATCTAACTAAATGGTGTGGTATTGAAAATTATGATTGATTTACAGGAATCAATAATTGATTAGTATTTACCTTCAATTATTTTCATCTCGATGTATTTACTCGCAAAATATGAGGTATTTTGAAAAAAAATCTCTTTAAAAAATTCATCAATATCCATTGCTTGTCCTAGATAAATCTTTAATTTCACTCATTGCCTTCTGACCTTGTAACCGCTCCATTAACGGACCCAAAGGAATTTTTTTTGAATTGACAAATGAGTAAAATTTAGTACAGTCAATTTTAATTGTCAATTTTGATTCGTGCATCAGAAATTTTTTAAGGTGACTCTATTTACTTAACTAAGGGAAGTAGTTATATAAAATTACTTAATTAAACTTTACGACTGACTTTATTTCCACAGTAAAAAGTTATAAAAAAGACCATGATAACGCTTTCCTTGTAAAAGGTTTTAGCAGTGTCTTCTAATTGGATCGTTTTAATAGAAATCCATATTGTTAAAAAAACTCATCTGTAACAGTTATGATTTAAAAAGCACGGATAATTTTTTTAGGAACTAAAAAAATTCTCAATAGAATATTAAACTCCAGGATTGACGTTATTCGTTGAAAACTGAAAAACATGGACTCGAAATGGTGAGTCGTGAATATTCTATTTCCCAAGTTTAAAAAAATCAGAAATAGAGAGGTCTTCGATAGTTGAGAAGCAAAATCAGTAAAAATAGGGGAAAAAGAACAAAAGAGTATCAAATCCCGTAGTTCTGCCGAATATGCTGTCAACTAACGTATGTCATACATGTAATTTTCTGTCCTGTAGGTAATTTTCTGAATAGTTTAGCAAGGAGAACATCCTGAGCGAAAAGAAATCGATTGGAGTGAATATGTGCAGACAGAATAGAGTGATGAGGAAAATAAAAGGGGGGATCGAATATTAAACAAGGGCAAGACAAGGCAAGACAACTATGACCCCTCTCCAGAAAGTAACTTACGTTTCGGCCTAGCGTGGCGGTGGGTAGGGTTAGAGCCACCATCTTGGTGTCAAAACGTCCCCACACTTAGTACACATCCTCTTGTGGTAATGTGTGTGCAGACTGTGGTTTTTCAACTTTGCTCTCATTTCGAACTCTTAAAATGTGCACTGTAAAAGAATATCCCGCTAGTTGTGAAGTACCATCTAAGATTAGGTTTTTACTGGCAAAAAAACTAACACAAGGCATTTAAAATTCACAGGCAACTTTGTGAGGTGAATAATGAGGGAAGGTCGAGTGAGGCAGTGGTGCATTGTCAAGAAATAGCCACAGCACCAATGCTCACGACGAGGATATCGCAGTGGTTGACCTGGCCATGTGACAGATGAACTGACGGTGAAAAATCAACGAAAATATTCGTGAAAATCGCCGATTTACGATTGCGGATCTCTCGCTAGACTTGCAGGACAACGCTTTGACAGTGGTGCAAAATTTCATTCTGGTATAAACAATCGTTTTAAATGTAAATCGGCGACAGATTTGAAAGCTTGTGCATCGTTATGATAAATGCCCCAATTTGACTGGCAACTATGTAGAAAAATAGTTTAAGAATGTGCCTTTCAAATGTGTACGTAAAAATATTTTGCTGTGTAATCACGTATATATTTTATTTCATAGCGTAAGTTGCTTTCAGGACAAACATTGTATAAAAAGTGAGAGGTAAGCAAATTATAATAAATATATAAAATCTCTGAAATACATAGTAAACCTCATTTGTCACACTTTGAGAGATGGCAATCCATGAAGGGAAACGCTGGCTGGGAAATGAACGAAGAGGACTAATCTGCGACGCCCAGAATAGAATACACGGTCATTATTCTAGTCTAAAGAGAAGACAAGCTTGGGCATTAAGAGGCTAGGAAATTGGAGAGTAAGCTGTGGCCATCCAATCCGGAGACAGCGGAATAGTCGGTGTCCAAATGCGGGGGTCTTCCTACGAATCCAACGGCAATCATAACCCTAGAATTGTCACTAGAATTTCCTTATCCTACGTAAAACCAACCGTAGGGTTCATGACCGGTGATGACGTCCAATTTTAGAAGTCCCACCGTGCGAGAGAGTTGACAATCCTAAGTTTCTCCCTAACAAAGAATTGGCGAACATGACATAAACTACGAATTAGAGGATTCAGCACTAACTGCAGCCGATCAAGTTAAATATATATATATGGGGGTAGTTCCAACACCACGCCTTTCATCGGGAGCACATATCAGGACAATATGCGGATCCGCTTTAAAGAAACTCGGCTTCATTAAACGGATGGTAGGGAAATGAGAAAGTGAAAAATATATGTTATTTCGATTTAGTTAGACCTAATTTGGAATATGTCGCAAGTATTTGGGATCCTTCAGAGAAGGTTGACAAAAAGAATGAGGTAATGTCCAGCGCAAGATTCGTGAGAAACTGTGTCAATAAGAAGACGAGTGTGAGACGAGACCTTTAAGGGGAATCAGGAGCCACTTGAGATACGAAGAGAACAAGGCAGACTGAGACTTTCAGAATGGTTCAGAACAAACGATTTTAACAATTAACGACTAAAGGAATTATTATTTTGCCCCACACTATTTGTGTGGGTCAAACCACAAAGATAAAATATGGGAGCTAGATTCGAGTACAGATAGATACAAATACTCTTTCTTCCCCGGGCAATCAGGAATCATGAATTGTAAGAAACCGAAGCTACTATAGAAATATTAAAGACACTTAATTTACAAGCCAGATAAAGACTAAACGTTGCGTAGACATTGTATAATCGTTGGTGCATGTGTATGATAATATATGTATTTGCATGCGTGTAAGTTATTAAGGTTTTCGCATGAATATATATGCCTTTTTGGGTGTTAATTCGAATGAATTAGTTGATTTAGCATGTGGTTTTTCTCTTTATTACGGGTGGTGCCCTAAAACCCCCCGCCACACGCCCTAGCAGCGGCTTGTGGATTATTATGTGTATGTAGACGTGTGCCGCCCGCCCCCGCATGAGTCACCCGCCCCGGTCTCGTTGCCCTCGTGTCTGTCTGCATTGCTTTCACCCTCATTAGTGCACGCGGGCCCTTGCGTCTCGGGGGCGAAGTGCTCACTCCGATTTCCCGTTTCCCTCACTCTTACTTCCTCTCCCCTTTGCGAGTTACTCAACGAGAAAAATACGCACCTGTTTCTGTGCCTGGCCGCCTTCTGTTCTTCAAATGCCTATCGCTCCCCTCGGGCTGGCTGTCACGGGCAAAGTAGTATGGAATGAAAGAACCTCGAGCAAAGCTCACTCCGAGATGATGTTTTGTTTCTCCGTCGAGAGAGTGTGACGCGGTTAGATTCTGCGGGAGGCTGCCTTTGGGACGCGAGCGCTGCCTTTGAGGGAGGGATTTACTGCCCTCGATCGATGAGAGCTCATTGGGGGTGGGATGAGCAATAAATCCAGAAGTTCAGTGAAGGCAATGTCATCTCTGTTCCCTCTGACCAAGGAATGCGCCATTTTAGAATGATTTGAATGAAATGTAGCGGGAAATGTTTCGGCAAATTAGATTAAGTATTTCACATATTGATACAATTCCTCAAACATTTTGAGGGGACATCCCTTGACAGTCGACACACTTTTGCCGGCGGTTTTTCCATGACTTCCTAGAAGGCGGAATCCGAAGTATCCTGGAGGGTACGCGTGCAAGCTTCTGTCATCTACATTTACACAATGCCCCTCAAGCCGTAGGAAGAACGTGTAGCAAAGGGTGGTAGGCCATCGGCCATTCTACATATATTTCCTCATGCACCTGGCACCCAGCGATACACCCAAAAACAGCGTGGAAAGGGGGCGACGGAACACCAATCATGTAACATGCCTACATATATTACAAGATGTTACATGGTTAGCAGCTATTCTTATGCTTACACGAAGAGGACAAGAAAATACCTTAAAATAGGGCAGGCACACAGGAAATTCAAGCAATTAATACCGGTTAGTATTCTACACATTCCGCAGCGACAATTTACAAATACCATAGACTTTATATACAGTATTCTACACCCCACCTGGCTCAAGTGTGCACGGGTCCCATTGGGGTGCCCTTTGAGGGAGAAATTCACTTTTGGGAATAGGAAATAGTCTGCTGGTGCCATGTAGGGACTGTCAGGGAGTTGGAGAATTGTTGTGATGCCGTTGCAGAAGGTCTTCGCAAGCAGAGACACTCAACTCTTATCTTTTGGTCATCCGTCCAAAGACCTTCGGGAAGACGAGTTTTGCGCAGGTCTTTCACCATCGACATCGCCGAATTTTCAATGATAATGGTTTGTGCGCTCTCACTGTCATATCAATGCGTATATACGTACTGCGATCATGCGCACACTTAACCGACGGTCTGAATTCAGCACTTCACGCACACGTCCGGAAAAAATGGTCACCGATACTTCATATCCAAACCTTTCATTCCATCATTTATTTTCCTCCACGTGTCTTTGATTCAATTTCATGACTCAGTTATTGATTGAGGTCTCTCCTGGCCACAGACGCCGTGACATCGTGTGCAACTAGAGCTAACCGAAAAAAAATTTTCATTGGTGCGCTATCCTCGAACTTTCTTTCAAGGGCAACAATAGTTATTCCCTCCGCTTATTTCCGATGCCTTAAATTACCCTCTATCTCTTATGAAAATTAAAAAATACCATATAAATACAAATCTAAAAAGTAAATACCATATAGTTGGGATAAATCATGAAAATTAAAATATTTCAATGCAGATGGAATAAATACTAGATCAGGGCTCTTTGGAATTCTGATTGATTCGGTATCGATCGTGCGGAAAAGAAATTTCTTCAAAAAGAGAATTCAACGCTCTTATTAGCTGACATGTAAATTTACTTTGAATCATAATATTTTATAAATGCATACTTTTAATGGAGAGTGGGGATAAGGACTGCAAACTTATTCCATGGCAACAGAATTCAATTTATCTTCCGCAGTTTGGAATATGAATCACCAGTCAACAGCTGACTGGAATGCCTAATGTGGAGAAGTTTTTCCATTCTTAACTATGAATTTTTATTCTGGGTCAAGAGTTTCCAAGGAATACTCGGGATCTCGATTAAAAAAGAGCAGAAGAGTGTGGATCGAAGCAATCTTTTCGTGTGTATCTCTCGTGCTAATTAGGGCGACCATAAGGCATTCTTTTAAAAATCCATCAGTTGGGAATGTATTGCTGAACACTTGTGAAAGCTGTGCGGTTGATGTTATAAAGGCAATTCAATTAGAAAATAATTTTTTTAAAGACTATAATGAGCTTTTTTGCCAGGCTTCTATGTATTTTTTCATAACAGTTAATAATAAAATATAATTAATGTAGTTATTAAATACGTAGTACGTGCGATAAATACGCGAACTGGTGCAATCTGGTGGCCATGATACAGATTATAGCCCCACTCCCTCAGGAAACTAGCCCCTCCCACTGGCGGCGCTAGTTGCCTGAGAACCAATGAGCCGTCTGTGCTTGGCGGATCGTCGAGCTGTGCGTATGGTGACACCGAGCTGAATACAACATTGATCGTGTGCGGTCCCTTGTCCTTACCATAAATACTGAGTTCTACCCTACAGTTCTCAAGCGTTTGAGAGATCGCGTGCTGCCAAATTTGACTCAAGGCGATGGATCGCTCCCTCACCATGACAATGCACCTGCCCATTCAGCATTAATTGTTCACCAGATTCTGACGAAATATTCAACCGCCATCCTTGGTAAATAGCAAGGCAAAGAATAGAGCAAGAATAATGCTTGCATTTTTATCTCTCTCAATGCAGGGAAACTTGGTATATCCTGTCGATTTTCTCTAATCGTTACATGTTCCACCTTCATCTCCCTGCCATTTCTCTCTTTCTCCAAAAATCGCACTAAGCACCAATTCTCCGCGGTCGCCATTACGCTGTAGTGCCCCAAACACTCGACGATCTTTCTCCTTGCGCGGAGATTCGACGGATTTTACATTTTTACTAGTCTTGCTTTCTCAGATATGAGGGAGTGTTGCAAAGAAGTGTGAAAGTAATCCCATTTTATTTCGAGTAAAATTATGCGTTTTACCCCAAAAGCCGACATCTGCAATCCTAAATCCCTCACGGAATAAACATTCAATCTCTTAATTATAAAATTAGGAAAAAATAAATCTCTCTCTCCCTATTTAAGTCATTAATGGACACGGGAGCTAAAAGAAACATCCAATGTTGGTGCCCAGAGGTTCCATTACTTACATTTAAAAATAATGGTGATGAAAAAGTGAAAGGTTTAATGATAAGTTTTAAGTAGCTGGAAAGAAAATCTCGACCAATATTTTTTCCGATTTTGTTCAATAGCTCTACATATTCACTCTGAAAATTACGCCACGGTTTATGAGGGATTAAAGGAGCGATGGAATCCAATGAAAAAGGTGTAATGTTAGCATCAATAGGGGGGATGTTCATGCTGATACCATAACCTAACACTCGAAAAACCAGTCCGCAACTCATTCGTTCCTTATGTATATTTATACCAGTTAACATTTTTAATGATGTTATCCTAAATCTACTTGCAATTGAAATGCGTATTATACCCAAGGACCAGTAGATCTGCCATGATTCTAACAGCCACTTTCTTCACGTCTTAGAAAAGTTTCAACCGGAAGACTTATAGAAAATCTTCACTGTTGACTTCGTAAAAAGTTAAAATCTAGGGTGGATTCTTCGAGTTTCAAGAGACTCTCATCCCAGATTTCATAATAATTTCGCTTCTACTCTTTAGTGGTCCTGTACGTACTTAGTAATGAACATTTATACTATTGACGGAATTAATATAACACACGTAGAATTGGCAAAATACCTAAATGTAACGTTACCTACGGATATCTCCTGGGGAAAACACGTTTATGAAATCTGTGGAATTGCTAATAAAAAGTTATTAAAAAAATTCATAAAAAGGATAAGCGGGAATTGTAATGACAGAGTCATTGAGTTTTGTAATTTCACGTTAGTTAGTAGTCAATCAAGAATCATAATAGTAAGAACCCAAAGCCAATATGGAAATATTAAAGACATCCGATTTACAAGTCATCTGGAGATTAAACGTTGCGTAGGCATTAGGTACACGAGTATTCAGAGGTGTGCATGTTTGATGTTAGTAGATAAAACGAGGGTAATCCAGAGAGTAACCTCCCTTCTCGTGTAGCGTGAGGACTAGTGGAGGTAACCGAATGGTCGTCGCTGTATTGACGAACGCAGTAGGTCAGTATGCCTCGAACTGCAATTTTGGAAGGTCGCGCCGACTGTATTTTCTTTACAATAACAAGTCAAAATGAACAATGCAACTGAAGTTCCCGCCAAATTGTCTGTCCAGAAAGTAACCTTCGTTATACAATATATGTAGTAACCTAACTTTTCTGTCGTGTTTCCATGCAACAGAGTCCTAGTATTCTGTGGAAACTTTCTAATGATTTCAGTTATCGCAAAACGATTTTCACGAACTTTTGCATGAATTTTCAGGTGCAGTTCACTGATCACTACAGGCTGTCATGGAGATTCGGAATTAGTTATAAACGAACGACAACACTGGCGCGCTACTCTTGTCACATCACGTATATATGTACAATAATTTTCAGACGAATTTCATCAGTTTTAAAGTTTTTTTTGTCAGTAAAAAGCTTATCACGGAACAAACTTTAAATTTGGCGGGAGGTTCAGTTGCATTGTTCATTTTGACAGGTTATTTTAAACAAACGACAAGCGGCGCGACCTTCCAAACACTGCAGTTCGAGGCGTACTGACCTACTGTGTTCGTCAATATAGCGACGATCATTCGGCTCCCTCTTCCACTAAATCTCACGCTCCGCGAAAACGGAGGTTACTCTCTGAATTACCCTAGCATATGTATTTGCATTCGTGAAGGTTATAAAGATTTTTGGATGAATACATACGCTTTTTTGGATGTAGATTGACTTTAATTTTTGTGTTTTGCGTACGGTTTAATTCCTTTTGCAGATGTTGAGCCCCCCGCAACACACCCTTGGGGAAGCTTGCATTGATGTATATTATTGTGGAATGACTAATTTGATGCATTAAATTCTTCGTTCTTCGAGTGTAATCGTCCATATAAACTATATGGTAACGACCTGGGTGGATAGGATGTTTCACAGGGTGGGACGGGAAACTATTTCCTCGGCCAAGGGTGAGTCTTGATCCACGTGGACGGTTTGAGGGCTGCCTCAAGGCTTCCTTCCTTTAGGTCAGCAGCTGTCGTAAAGAAGTGGCGCGTGCATAATATATGGGAGTGCTCTTCCACCCCAATTCTCGACGAAAGGCCAAAGTCTTCTTCCACCGTTTGTTTTTTTCCCTCCTTAGATTTGCTTTGCTTTGCACTCTTGTGGGAGTATATTTGTGCAGTTTACGATCCGCAATTTCCAAATCCACCATTTTAAACTCTCTGAATATCTCGACCTTGAATCATCAGGAATAATCCAAATTTATGTCTCAATTAAGTGTGTCAAAAAATTAATGAATATGATCTACTTTAGTTTTGTTGTGTTGATCAAAACATGATTTTCAATTTAATTTAGTTGAGCGGTAAATATAAATATTTTCTCGTTTTAAAATTTACGGCGAGATTTGATGGAATACGCTATTGTTTATTAACATCTAGCTTTTCGAAACTAAATGATACTTTACTGTATTTCCGTTAATCGCTTATTTTTATGGCTCTATTGAACTTGTAATTCAATTGGTTAATGATTTAATTCACTTCTGTCGTACACATATTCTATTAAATAGCAAAATAACCGCAGCCGAGCATTTTTAAGAATTAGAGAAGTCATTTAGAGTCGTTTATTTATTGTTTTAATCTTATGTTCATTAGAATAAGTGGCCTTATAAATAATATAAGAGTTCTTCATTTGCAATAATAAGTGCTAATACCATTTACGATTGTTGCCCTGGTTAACAGTAATTAATGAATTTTCATCTTCATTTCCATCCTCTCCTCCACCACGCATTTGTCCTTCATAGTCCATATGTCCTTCATGGAATAAAGTCAATCTAGGTATGACTCATAAATTAATTTGATTACGTTATCGTTCTTGATAATGCTTTCCTGTTCACTGCTTGGACATCGCGTGCTTCTCAGTCGCGTCTTTGGAGAACTTCTGAGCTGGAGCACACAGTTGCGGTGAAGGGTCAGCGCGATGTGCCCGCCATAGCCCCTCCACTCCTGCTGCATCTCCTCACGGCCGCCTCCGCCGGAGTCTTTCCGCTTTAACCGATTAAACTCCCCGAAGAGGAGCCCCCCCCCTCTAGTCCCCCTCTCTCCTTCCCAACCCACTCAATCCTATCCCCAGTTCCCCCCCTCCCCTCAAGAGAAAAGGGACACTTACCTAAAGCCCCCGCGCGGTCCATTTAATTATCGACCAATTGCGCGCAAATTAGTCGCCACATGAATTACCCCTTCGGAGCGAAGCGAGTCAACTGCGAGCCCTCGCTTATTACCGCCCCCCTCCCCCCGTTGCCGTGCGACCCACGCAGTCCCTCCCCCCCGCTCCTCCTTCCCACCGGAGCCATATAGATATGTACTCTACTCTTAAAGGACCTCGGCCTTCATACGCCCTTACCTTCTCCTGCCCTTGTAACTCCCACAACGTCCTCCCATCGCCTTCCTTCCTCTCCGCCCCTTTATCCTCACTCCATTCCCTCATTGGTCCCTTTGGGGTGCCCTTTTATACCGGTTTTTTATTCCCCCTCCGCTCGCCATCAACTCCACCTCTTGCCTCACCTTTTTATATGTAAATTTACTCGAGAAATAGATCTCTCTCTCTCTCTTCATCTCCGTCTTCCCTGTCCAGATTCTTTATCAAATTCACGTTCGTTGCCAGCGTTTTATTCGCGGGTTTAATGCACGGTGACGTAGTTATATAATTAGGAATCGCTCCCTTTATGTTTTTTCATTTTATGAGGAAGCGTTGGTTTCATTTTTTTCATCCAAGGTTTATCATTTTTCGTACCCCAATGGAGGCGTTTCGACCCGCCTTTATTATCGCTTCCCCTCTCATTGGCCAGACACTGTCCCTGCCGTAGTTCCCCTGAGCGCGCAACCCTTCTCTTTGCCTATCACGACACATTATTTTCCTCTTCCTCTCTCTCTTCCCTGCACTGCGATGTTTTGCTAAGGAGCGTGTAAAATATTGGCCCTTTTTCATTCCGGAAAATTTCCTCCGAAACTTATGCACACTTCTTTTCTTGCTTGTTTTTAACTATGAAGATTTGCCCTCTCGTTATTGCTTAATTATTTCCTTTAGTGGTTCGTTACGAGTTATCAATTCATATATTCCTGTTTCTTACAGGAGTAGCTTTGCAGTGTTTTTTTTCCGTCTTCTAATATATTACTTATGACGAGGGCTGTCCTAAAAATAAGTGGAAATAATCTGGGGAAAAACATCATTGCAGATGAAAGTCCAAATTGCTAAAATACTTCACAAGAGCACCCTTATGTATCGACACACCAATGCCAGTGCCTCCGCCAGTTGTGCTATGCTTGCTGAAAGGCATCAACGGGACCCTCGTTCAGGCACCTCGTCGTGGCTTCTTTGATATAGTCCAGTGGTCCAAAATGGTACTCAAAGGCGTTGTACTTGGGTCGTACTCAAAGGCCCATGTCTCGTCGCCAGTAACCACCTATTTTGAAAAACTCGAATATCTATCACATTGGTCCAAGAGGTCCAAGACAAGATTGTCACACAAGCAGTCTTCAGACAGCACCTTGGGGACCATCTTGGCACATATTTCTCATGTCTCGCGCCCCCTGCCACGCGCCATTTTGGTGTGGATCGCGGGGGTCGATATCGATGATGAATAGCGTTGCTTCTCAATTGGTTGTCATCTATGTACATTGTGCCGTGCAAGACTGTAATCGGAAGATAAGCGTAATAATTCAATTGATTGAAATAACTATTGCAAGCGCCTTTCACGCAATGAATAGATACTCGTATGTTTAAAATGCTACTCTACGCATATTAAGCGAGTTTCTGTCAAGATTTCAAATGAACTCGGGACTGCAGAATCCGTATTGTCTTATCTGATTCTGAAAAAATATAAAGTTTTGCAATCTTAATGATCCAAAAAAATCAAAAGAAGTGACTGCGCATATCCTAAATATTAATTGCACCTTAAAAATTGATAATGAATCTGAAAATTTTTCTTCGAAAATATTAGTTCGTTTAATGTAAAGTTGAAATGCAAAATTAATATACGAGTTATGAACGATTATAGCGGTAGTATGTGTTTTTGTAGACCCTTGTACTCTCTTCAGGTACTTACTAAATACATATTGCTACAGAAAATTTAATTTTTTTAATTTTCGACACTGGCTGCAACCTAAATGTTGTGCCTATTAGCTTGTTACAAACCTTTTGTGTGATTTTACAGCATTAATTGTGTTGGCATTATGAATGAGTTCGTTCACTTTAAGAAGTAGGAGTATGATTCCGTTTCTAGTGTCTAAGCTTTGCATTCTCGCTTCACTTTGTAGAATCCCTTTAACGACGCATTAATTATTTGTTTCGTTTTTTACTTAGCAGCAGTAGTTTTTAGGGGAGGCGACCGACGGCTGAGATCATTTGCGCCATTAGAGATGGATGAGAAAGCAGGAAGGTGGAAAGAAACCCGGCGTCGACATAGGCCCACTCTTTAACGAAAGGCGCCAAGGGGTCATACTTTTTGACGTCCCATCCGACGGACGGAGTACTCGCTCCACGTGCTCTTCACGAATAACCCCAAGTATTAAGGGATCGGGATACTTTTAATTAAATAATTTTGGCCCGATTACGTATGAATTTAAGCTCTTGAAAAATGCCCGAATAACTGGAAAATATCCACGTCAATACAAGTGCTGTGGGGGCGGTTCCATGTAGTTGAAAGAGACGGCGAACCCTGTCCCTGCGCAATTTCTTTTTTGCGACATTTAACCAAAGATATGCTTTCCACTCCACCACTTTTTCTTTGATTCCCTTCCGATCCTGATCATGAATCATTCCCTTAGAAAACCCAGTTAACCATTCCATGGTTTAAATCTAATAATCTGACCCGAAGATATAATTTTTTTATAAAGTGAACTAAAGTAACTAAAGTAAAGTCCTCTATCTATAATATGCTCCGCGAATAGTGAATGTTTACAACCATATTAAAAAATTCATTGAAAAAGCAGACTTATATAGCGATAGACGTATAAATTTCCAGCCCGACCCGTTCTTCATCTCGAGTCTTTACTGTAGCTCGCACCAGAGGAATTGCCTCCGGCGAGTTTACACTCTCTTTTATGTCAGGTACGCGGCACTTCAATTTGGCGGAATGAATTTAAGGAACGAATGGGATCTTGAGCCTGTTTCCGTTGCGCCCCAATAACCTTGAGGAAAGAGCGGGGTGCTCCGGGTGCCGGTTGGTAGAAACATGAATATGGCGAATTACGAAGTCACGATGAAATGGAGGGAAACTTGAGTGATGTAATAGCATTATCCCGAACCCATGTTGCCGCAAAATTACAAAACGCGAGGCAGAAAGCAAAAGATATTTGAAGGGAATATATGACCTTAAATCCCTACCAAATATCTTGAGTAATCATGGTGGCATAAGAATCTTCACCCAAAAGTAAACAAAGGATATATGTAAGACTATTCCTTGTAATTAGGTTGGGATGTTAAGGGGACCAGCGAGACCAAGACTTTTAGAAACAGAAAAATCGAATTTCAAAATAACGCTAAAGGAATTCTAATGGTCGCTCACCATTCAAGTATATCAGACCACGAAGATAATACAAGGGAGATTGATTCCAGTACAGATAGATACGAACACTCATTCTTTCCCTGAACAATAAGAAGTCATAATAGTAAGAAAAAAAATTCACTTTAGAAATTTTAAAAACTTTCGATTTACATGTCAGGACAAGATTAAACGTTGCGTAGACATAAAATATATTGGTAGGTGCATGTGTATGTTGATTGTTAGTAAATGTATTTTCATGAGCATAAGTATTTAGGTTTTGTGCATGAATGTTGCATTCGCCTCTGTGGGCGTAGTTTGACGTGAACTTGTTGGTTTTCCATGCAGTTTTATTCTCTTTAACGCGTGGTGACCAAACACCACACTCCCTTGTAGCGTCTTGTGGGGTACTTTGTACATGTACGGTGCAGTCTATGACGCGGGAAACCCTTTCATTTAACCAAAGGTGACCTTTGGGCTCGGCAACAAGGTCACCGAGAAGTTAAAATATTCACTACAACTACATCCCAAATCCCGGTGGCTAAGAGGAGTAGACGACACATACAAGATAATTGCTTTGTTGAATTTAGTCTCTGCACGTATTATTGTAATGTATATGTTACCTTTAAAACGTGTTGAGAATCTCGAAGACATTGTTTAAAAGTAAACGCGAAAGAAACAGATTTAATTGTGTATCTGTCCGCAGTCATGCCCGGTAAGAGTATAATTTGCAGGTGGTGTGTCATAAGAAGGATGTTTGGGAAATGGTGATGCGATCTAGGCTGTAATGAAAACTGTTGACATTTGACGAGATGTAGAACGGAAGTGGACCGCGAATGATGCACGTCTGTATTTGGGCAGTATTTATCTTCCATCGAATTTTCAGGCCGACGTTCGCCTTACATTGACTTACCCTGTCTTACATTTTACTTTCTGGGTTTAAAGGTGCCCTCTGAAAGGTGGCGTACTAATTAGTGCATTAAATTAGGGTTTTGGAATTGGTTTTTCGGTACATAACGTTTCACACTTTAAGGTTTTTGCGCGTTGTATGGGGGATATGTTTGTTTGAGCGCGTGCATTCTTAGTTTATGTTTGGGTGTATTCGATGAGATGGAAGGAACGGGGATATTAACGAAAGGATATATCCTCACAGTAATACAGGGTAGGTTGCAAAAGTAATGCAATTGATCATCCCGCGACGCTACTATTGGTCGGAGTGGGATCGAATCACTTGGGTTAGGTGAATGAAACGATAAGCTTTGCCGCGAAACTAGTCTCAGCGCTCTTTATGATGTGGCAGGACGTCAGTAATTGTAAACCTCTGCTCGGCCACCGTGTCACGAAAAAAATGGAATCGACGACTGAATAACGTGACGTGACTGCTAAGTTTTGTGCTTAACTGAAAAAAAATCTCTTGAGGAGACTTACAAAAGGATTTACGGGGACTCTGTTCTGTCATATTCACAAGTTTTGAGGTGGTTAAAGTCCTTTAAAGGAGGGTCGGGAAGAGATTCACGACGAACAACGCTCTGGGCGGCCGTCAACCAGCAAAGCCGACAAAGATGTAACCCGTGTTCGACAATTATTGGAGTCAGAGCGTCGATTGAGTATCAAGATGGTTGCCAATGAACTGAATTTGTCTTCTACTGTTGTGTTTCGCGCTGTTACTGAAGATTTAAGGATGAGGAAAGTGTGCGCCAAGCTCGTGCCCAAGGTGTTTGTCACAACGCGCTACAAGTCCGCGATTTCCTGGCCAAACACTAGTTGCCAATGCTGCCCCACCCCCCTTACAGTCCTGATTTCGCCCCAGCAGACTTCTTTTAGTTCCCTCGAATTAAGGCGGCCCTGAAAGGAACCCGTTTTTCGTCCATAGAAGAGACCCAATCAGCCGTGACGAAGATCTTGCGAGACCCCTTCCAGGACGCATACTGGTCATGGCAGAGAGTCCCTGGAACAAAACTGTGGAGACCCAAGGACAGTACTTTGAAGAATTTTAAGTGTTTGTGCAAATCTGTTCAATAAATTATTTTGAAAAAATAATTGCATTACTTTTGGAACGCACCCGGTACGAGGGTAGTTTGAAAGGTTCTTTTAATTACCACCAGATGTCAGCGCTGGCACGACGAGTTTTAAGTACTCTGGAAAGGTGAAAAAAGTTGTGATTCGAGCAGTGATGAAATATTTCGTAAAGAAAGGCCTGAAAGCAAAGGAAATTCATGTCTACTTTCAGAAAACTCTGATGGGGACTCTTGTTTCTTCTTATTCATCTGTAGCCATGAGGACAAACGAGTTTATGTTTGATCGGTACAGCTTAGATGATGATCCGCGTAGCGGCCGGCCAATGTATGCCAATACCCCAGAAATTATTGCAATTAGTGAAAGTAAGGAGAACAATTGCGCGAGACAAAAAGGTTTTCATAAGGAGGGGGAAGTTGACGACGGGGACGTTGAGTAATGATGCTAAGAAAGGACTCGTCAAGAATTTTAAATTGGAGCGTAGCTATCTATGTACGGCGCGGAAACTTAGTCACTGAAGCAGGAGGATGGACGTAGATTGGAGGCTTTTGAAATGTGGATGTGGAGAAGAATGGAGAATGTGAAATGGACCGAAAGGAACACAAATGAGGAAGTACTGGAGATGGTGGGTGAGGAGAGGGAGAAATTCAAGGGAAGCAGGAAATGTTGATGGAGAAATTTCGATTGGCGATCGAATGTTGAAGAATAAGATAGAAGTGTGATTTTAGGAAAACGAGGAAGAGGTGGGCATGAGATGAGAAAATTTGGGTGAAACGAAGGGAGGAAGAAAGTACAAATACGGAGATGAAGAAGCCATTTAGTGCCGGATGTAAGAGAGTGTTTTGTCAGATGCAATGCAATGTACCGCTGTTCAATCTACGCCCATCCAAAGTCTATAAGAAGGGTAGATCGCCTATAATAATATCAGGTTGTATACCGTACCGCTTCAGTTCGAATCACTGCAGATACATAACACGGAACTTCAGGCAAGCGAGGAAGCGGTAGAATGGTGACAAGCTTGTTGAATGGAATGAATGGAAGAGGAATGTATGAGGAATTGGAGAGGGCTTTAATGCAGTGAACTTTGCAAGAAAACTAATCGTGGTGCCACCTTTTTACCTGTGTCCTTTTGATACCTACCGTAAACAGTAGACTGCCAAAAATAATAGTTATGTTCAGGCATGTTGGTATTAGTGTTTTTTCTTTACTGAACCTCCGAGTCCGAGTTTTACCGCACCCACTCTTGCATTGGTGGTGATGGGGAGGATCTCATTGTGCACCGAAGAATTTAATTAATATTCAAATCCTGCCAAATCTGTCAACATATCATTAGCAAAGCATTAGTTTTTCTCGACTGTAGATTCATGCTCTGACATAATCCACATTGATCAATGAAAAGCACATAATGCGAAACAGGACTGGGTCTTTTTATTCATGCTATACTGAAATCAGGGTGAGGGAACACACCCGTTGATGTATATTTTAAATTTTAAGAAAACCCTCAACAATGTCCTCCACAATAAATCAGTACAAAAACTAAGATATTTTATTGATTAGTGTATGTGGGATTATGTGTGTGCTCCTGTATGGTAGCTAATGTTTGGTACTTAAGTTCATGTACAATGGTAGTGAAATTATGGTTGGTACCTTAACACTACCTGCCGTGCGCCCCCGGTATTGTGTACATGTACGAGGTCTGTCCAATAAATACGCGAACTGAGGCCATAAAAACTTTATATCCACATGAAATTTCGCCAGGGGAACTTGTTACAATAATTAATAATTTTTTTATTGAATAAAATTTGTCGTCGATGTAGTGGTGTCCCTTGATGGCATTGGCGAGTGAATTAGGGCTGGATTTAATTTTAAATCGACTCACTCACTTGGAGGGAGAGACTTGGGCTACATGCGGAGGTCGTCGTTTATTTCTGTGATACCATGGGGGGCACGTGTATCGGACCGGAAGGCGAAGTTTATGGGTTAAGTGATAGGATTTGTAAGAAGGACGATCGGCTGGACTGGTGCGTGTAAATGCATTTGAGTTCAGTGGTGTGGTGCTTTTCTTAATCAATTCGGGTGCAAGAGCTCTCCTTTCTGCTTTCAATTGATTCGATTAGTTTCTTCTGAGGATATTTAAGTTGACGCCCATTAAGTTGATGAAGTTGGGAAACGAGTGCTGTTAAGGGTGATGGGGACGCCTTCAGTTCATGGGATTTCTTTTAGCGGGAAAAATGTGACTTCTTGTTTTTTTTTAGATTATCTTTATTTTCCTGCATATTTAGTGGCGAGATCTACCTTTCTTTTAACCTTTTATCTTACAAGCCTGGGGCAGATATCAAAGGAAGTTATATTTTTGTAATCAATAAAATAATTATAGATTTTTAGGATATATTTAAATAGATAGGATAGACTTCAGGATGGATTTTTAGGATTTACTTTTAGGATAGATTTTTACTACATATGTTGATGCAGGTGTATGTTATTTGATAGTATGTGTATTTTCATACGTGCCAGTTAAAAAAGCTTTCGTATGAATGTCGCATTTGCCTCTGTGGGTGCAAATTGGTTTTCTTTTCAAATTCTCTTTCACCTGACGTGACCTAACCATCCCCGCTACTTTGCGGCGGCTTGCGGGCAGTGACGTAGACGTAGATTTAGCAAAAGAAATGATTCATTGATTTCGATTAAATGAACTTGGCAAAATTTATTTCCATACTTTAAAATACATATTTTGCTGCATACGATCGAGAGTCCGATCGGGACAGGGGATTGAACGAAAGTCCGTTCAAACCTATCACTAAATCTTTTCTCCACATTCTTTTTTCTGATATAAGATATCAGGATACGTATTCATAAATCTGCATTGTGGTTCCGGTAGCTAGAGTAAAAAAATGAATAATGAGAAAGGTATAATTTCTTTTTCAATTAGAATACACCACATTACATCAAACCTATGTGTTTTATAGCGAATGTTTGGAGCTGTATTGCAAAATTCACGATCATAAATTGTGCTAGAGATTGCGAAAATTTCAGAGTTTAAAAATCGTTTGCCTTGACCGGGATTCGAACTCGCATTCTGCAATGTCCGGATCCCGGTCAAGGGGAGTAGTTTTTACACTCTCAAATTGTTGTATTCAACTGAAATTAGCGGATGACTCCGTTAAAAGTTACTGTCGCGGCATCTCACGCAGTTTCTTGGAATTTGTGCTAGAGAAGTTAATTGGGCAAGGGAATTAATATGGATCACGCGATAATAAACTCACGATTGAGATCTTGCTCCTTGAACGCACCAAGGACTAATAATATCCGGGGCGTAATCCAAATAGTACTCATACTTTAATTATGATTCGGTAAGTGTGCAATTGGTGCTATTTTTTGAAATAGCCTAAAGCCGTAAACTCTCTCTGATTTATTTAAAGCCACTTTTTCAAATGAAAAAAAATGGAAAAAACGACAAAAAGACTCCAATTAGTGTCACTATAATTTTTCCCAGTGAGTATAAATGGTAAAAAAGTAAATGTACTTCTATCCACCAACACAGTAATCAATTACCTTCCTAATTTTCAAAAATACCCCCCCCCCACACACTTACGTATTTCCTGGAATAAAACAGTTTTGCTTTCTTTGGCCTCTTAATTTTTTTATTAATTCTCGGGATTCCACATTTATCTTTTTCTAGAGCGTTTTATCCCCAAACGATTTTTTACGGCAATTTAGGTGGCAATTAATTTTAGGGAATTTTACTGGCACATTTAATTTTTCTGTGGATACAGGGAGATTCCCGTAAAACATGACATTAGTGAAAAACAAAACTTAAAAACCAAATTAATTAAGAGCACAGTTTCTAATGCACGTTAAATTGGGAAGAAAACATTATAGCCATGAAATTATTGTGTTTTAAACCAAAAATCATGTCTATTTCGTTGTTCAATTTTTGCTCGTTAACTCATCATCACGAATTTTCAATTCGAGTGATTTTCATTTGCATGAGTACTTCAAAATATTCTCTTGCTTTGTTAATCTCTCCATTTCATGAATGGGCATAATTTTGTTACCTTCATCTCATAGTTCATTCTTGACCTTCCTCTGTAATGCTCTTAGATGTTTTCTTTATTTACGATTTTCAGCTATGGTGTCTCGGGATGTGTCCAATTAATTTCCCTTTCGTTTTTGTAAGTGTCCTCCATAGGCTTCTCTCCTCGCCCACCCCATTATTTCTTTATTTCTTCATTTTATACTATGTTTCTTCACTTCTTTTCAGCACTCTTCTTTGTAGCGTCATATTTCACAATATTTTGGGGTAGTCTTAAAACAAAACATGGGGAGCACATATCAGGTCAATATGAATATCTGCTTCAAAGAAATCCGGCTTCATTTAACGTTAAATAGTGTAATTTTGCTCTAGCTAGGCCTCATTTGGAATATGCCGCAAGTATTTGGGATCTTCGGGAGAAAATTTGGCAAGAAAAATTAGATAAAATCCAAAGAAGACCTTCCGGAGTCGTGAAAAATTGCTACGATAAGAAGACGAGTGTGAGACGAGACCTTTTTAGGGGAATCAGGCTGGGAGCCACTTGAGATACGAGCAAGAGAACAAGGCCGACTGAGACTTTTAGAAAGATTCAGAACAAACGAGCATAACAATTTACTACTAAAGGAATTATTATTTTTCCCCACACTATTTGGGTGGGTCAGACTACAAAGATAAATTAGGTGCGATAGATTCCAATTCAGATAGATACAAACACTTGTTTTTTCCCCAAACAATCAAAAATCTTAATAGCAAGAAACTAAAGTCACTACAAATATATTAATGACATTACACGTACAAGTCAGGACTAAATTGCGTCGACATGAGTTTTATTCGTAGGTGAATGTGTATGTTAATTGATAATATATGTATTTCCTTGCGTGTAAGTCATAACGGTTTTTGCATGAATATATACGAACACCTTAATGGGTGTAGTTGAGTTTGTGGATTTTGCATTGAGTTTTATTTTCTTTATCTTTTATTTTACCTGACATCCCTCTCCACACGCCCTTGCTGCGGTTAGCGGGGTACTATGCAGATGTAGATCCTTTGACTTTGTCTCCGTGCGACACCGTACCCTCAATACCTTTACTAAAGCGTTAAAGTCAGACCAAATTCTATTTCTTATCATCTTCGAGAGTTTCCCCCATTAAACTCCTCAATTAATCTCGGCTCCTTAAAGTCCAATATTCATTTCTCGACGAGATTTTTAATCCATCTTCTACTGTTACATTCCTCCCCAGCCTTTCCTAATCCCAAGAGAAATTCTGATTCAGTTCGTTCTAATCTAACTCTGACGTTGAGTCTTCATTTTTCTTCTTGGAGCCCTTAATTTTCAGATTGCGCTCCATAAACACCGATTTTTACTGTCGTAACCTGTGTAACTTTGTTGTTCATTTCTTGAATTCTCTTATTTCTCCTCAATTATGCAACCCTGACAGATGGGATTTCCCACATTTGTCATCACTAACGCCTTCATTAAAGCGATTGAAGAGAAGAGAGAACATGCGTCTGATTGTCACTTTGCTGCCGACACTTTTCCACAGAATTTACCTAATTAGTGAGCGGAATGAAAGGAAATTTCTGTCTCGCTCAGCAGATATCTGAATTTCCCTGAATTTTCGGGGGGTAGAAAGTGTGTTTCAAATTTTAATTGAGACCACGTGTTCTCTTTCGCCAGTGACAGAGAGAATAGCAATGGCATAAAAGGGATTGGGGATACGTAGGGAGGGCGACCTGGTTTTTGAAGCAATACTTGAGTCACTCGGCCTTTTCCTTGAGACACGGCAACCATTAACTTTGCTGATTGGATGCAGTCCTTTTGTTTCGCTTCTCTCTGATATATTTTCAAATGAATTATTGTTTAACTTAAGTTGTTTGACGCAGTAATTTATGCTTAAATTTTACCTTCACACTTTTGCTTTCTTTTTTTAATCGATGGTGAAGTATATATGTGCACTATTTGTCGAACAAGGAGGGTAATAGGTTACAGACTCTTTACTTTTCTTTTGCGTTCGGTTTTTTAAAAAATCGGCAGCAGAAGCAGCAGCTAATTTACTTATGTACAATTCTTCAGTTTTTCGAAAATTTTACAACTTTGGCTAAAAAGAGGGCTTTGAGGGTCTTAAAAAATTTTGAAACTGTAAGTTTTCAAAGATTTTATGGGATTCCCAATATATCTCTACCTTTGATGCATTGTCACTGATTGAAATTATTTACATAGTATTCCTTGAGTAAATTGAAAGTATAACCTTGGCTCTTAGATCCAGTGATACTAAATTGGTATGACATCCCTCAGATATTTCATAACAGCAGGATTTGTAGTAATGATAGATCACGTAACGATTTAAAAAGTACGAGCTGTATAACTTATGAATAGTTGTTTGGCGGAGCATCTGTTCGTAGTGCCCTCTGTCGGTAGTTTCTATTTTCGTATATGTCTAACTATTATTACATGGAATTATTATTACACTGTACCCTGCAAGCCACCGCTAGGGTATGTGGTAGGGGGTGATTACACACCAGACTTCTTTTGACCTGGAATACTTTTTCCACCATAGCGCGGCTGGACGTTATTCTTATCCCTTATCGCTCGTGAAAAAATGAAAATTTATATCTTCTACTCTCAATTACTCTAATTTTATTAGCATGATCTCTTCTACCGTAGTGCGATGGAGGTAATAATACATTTTCAGCATCACTGCTAAAGAGACGCCCTTCCAATTCATATTCAAGAGCATCAAATCTGTAATTTAACCTTCGCTCCATTACCTCATTCCCAGCCTAGCTACTGCAATATTTTGGAAACACTACTAAGTTTATCATAACAAGGTTTTACAAGTATAGCTCCTCTACAGCGATGCATGCTAATGAGCTGTTTACAATGTTAATTCAGCGAGCATACTAATTACACTACACAATGGATAGGAATTAACAAGGAACAATAATTGAAGCATATTCTATCAAATTTCATGGAGTTTACTTCAAAATGAGGTGTAATATCCTTTCGCTTCTTTCCGCCTGCAGTTAGTAGCAATATCCACCCGAGAGTGCGATCGATCATTGATCATCTTCATTATGCATAGCGACAATTTGAATGGCAATGATAATTTGAAATGCCAATCGTCGCGGCCCTCATCGTCTCAACTGCTGTCACCACTGGCTGCAACCATGTAAACCTTTAAAGTTCGTTGTAATTATTCCGTATCTCCTGAAACCTTTCTCCTCACAAATTGGTGCGCTCTGTCACCCGTTGTTCTGTAACTCGCCCCTAAATTCCTTCCACTTGGTGAATACTCCTATTGTAAAATTAAGAGTGCAATGAGCCTGAAGATGCAAATAGGAAGATGCTCATTCATTTGTTCTCTCTTAATCTACATTTAATAAAATATTTCACTTTCGGTTTTTATATTTTAATATTTTAGTGTCGGTGAGATTATATCCAAAGATTCGCACATACTACCCTTCATTGCCGTTTTTAAGCTTCGTCTTCCATCCCTCCCCTCTCTCTCTCTTTCTCTCTGTGAGGGGGGGGGCGCCACCGCTACCCGCCTACTGCGGTGTGTCACTTTTCCAACCTGTGACTTCTCAAGGGGTGGCGCCCATGAGTTGCATGTCCATGTGATAGCAGAGTTTCCCCCCCCCCTTACTCTTCACGTTCTGCATGACCTGTCTTCTTATGGTGGGGGCTTGTCGCATAAATGGTTTTGGCTCAATTTTATTCCCTCTTTTTCATAAAAAATAACTAGTTTGTCAGAAGAAGTAAGCCTTGTTTTGAATTAAGCCTTCATCCAGTTTGTACACAAATTTGCCTATCATTTGATAGTTTTTTAACGAATATTTTTCCCTTCCTTATCACCTCCTAATATCCCCCTTTATTACTCACCCTTTCCACCTGATGCCTGTACCCCCTGCTGCACATCTTTTTGGGGGATCGCGAGGTATTAATGTCGAAGTCGGTTCGGTACTGCTTTTCTCCACCCCTGGATGGCCTAAATGTCTTACAGTCGTAGAAAACTCAGCTAAAGAAAAAAGTACATTAACAACTTCTTCTTGCCTATAAAACGGTTTGGGTAAATTTCGTCTTTGTAATTAGTTTTTCAATAAGAAAAGAAAAATATATCCCAACCTCTCCTGCCTTTTCTCAACCTCTAGTTTTTCTAATTGATGGTGTTATTTCCGCTATTTCAAATGCATCTCCAACATTCTAACATATGAATATTCGAAAAATATGTACGTTATTTTGGCGACGGGATATCAACTTGTTTCAAACTCATTTCTATTTTATGTTAAAATTAATGCAACCAGTATTTGAGGAGACTTAGTTTAATTGGTGAAATGACACAGCAGTGGAAGAGCAGAATTCCTGTTATCCTTAATATACTCCACAAATACATTGCACACCCTCTGCGCAGCTGGGGCCATTTAGATTTAAAATAAAGCTCTCTCGCTCAGAATTTATTGATAACGGACTGCGGATACGGTTCCATGCAAATTGAGTCGTCACGCGACCCTCCCAACAGCGGGTTTCAGGTATTTTTGAGCGTTTGATTACAGAAGAGGCGCGATGCTTACAAAAAGTTTCCATCATTCTGGGAATAAAAGTGAGCCACTTATTTCTCCCGACCCCGGATCCAGATTTATTTTAATGGCCGGGATTCCAAAAACTGGAATGCCTTCCTATATCTTTTCCATCCGACTTCGACGATGTTTTCCGTGTAATTCCGGAATGTCTGGCATTTTGATGAAAATTTGCGCCAGGTTTCCCAGGGAATGGGAGAAGGGATGAAATCCAATTTATGATGATGGCCCGATTGGCGCCGTAATTAAAAAAGACTGCGTCAAGTGAGCTTTAATGGCAACCCACGGCGGGAGTGGGGATGGGGAAAGAAAAGGGTTTTGAAAGGTTTATGAGGGGTCGGATATAATAAGAGGGCGCCCTTAGGGTGTGAGGGGGTCCTAAGGAGCGAAAGCCAAAAGGGCTTGAATGGGCCCCACTTCGATTTCATTGCTGCCGTTTTGGCGAAACACTTGCATGGAAATGTCCTCATGACCTCTCTCGATGATATCCCTCACTCAACCCCGCAAACCCTCGAGTGTAATGCGTATTATCACCGGGATTTCGACCAAATGAATCTGCAGCTATTCATTCGTCCATTTCTCTGAAACTCCTTAAACCTTCGCGAATTTGATCTTCTTATGGATCAAATCCAATATATTTTCTCGTCTTTAATGCCATATTTAAAGGTCTACATAGCGAAAATTTCTCATTAAGAAGCGGAAAGCGGAAAGGAATTAATGGATAAAACATACGAATATTTTTCGATAGAATCACAAGCTTTAATTTTTATTTTACCGTTGATGAAATTTAAAAGGCAGTTTCTTAATTTATAGAAAAAAACTTTCGAGCCAAGATCATGTTATACCAATGTTTTTTAAATTACGTAGTTGAATATGCAGAAATTACTGTTTCGCCAATGCCTCCGTTTAAGGCGCACACAAATTTAAATGAAGAATATGAAAGCATGTTAGTGAAAAATAATGATGTTATCATAATGAAATAAGTATTATTAATGAGTAATATTTATTTTCTTAAGATGAGGACTTTTGATATGAGAGGAATGAGTGGAATGCTTAGATCAGGGAGAACTCTTTTAACCCCACCGACCGCCTAATGGAGTGCTCTTTCCAAAGCCAAAACACACGTTAAAGGAAAGAAGAGAAAACGAAGAATTTAATTTATCGGCTTTTCTTTTTCGGGACGTAAAACTAATGCGAAAGGTTAAAAAAAGACAGCAATCTACGAGAAGGCGAGAGAGACTGAAGGCAACAAAGACAACATCTGCGATAGAAATGAGAAGAAGTCGGGTGAGTAATTAGAGCAACAGAATTTCAAAGTAATGCGGGAATTCAATGTGGATGAGCACAACTTTGACAAAGAGCACACATAAATTTATGCCGCGGGAAATCTCATGTAATGCGCAAATAATGAGAACTAAAATCCCGACAAAGGCGTTCAACCTCATCATTGTGTTCCTCCATTATTTTTTTAGCCAGACCTTACCACTGCAGAAGATGTAATGTTAGGAAAAGAAAGGTGAAAATTTGGATGGGAATTTTGGATGTATAATATTTGGAAAGTGATGCGAGTGCTTAAAATAGGGCATAATGACCTTTGGAAGCACTCCTGGTGGCATGTGGAAGTAACATTCCCCTCAACACGCATGCGCAGGTTTGAGGTCGTTACATTCATCCATTGTATTTTGAGAAGCGGAAAAGTATGGAGACGTGTTCCAGTGCTATGTCAACGCGAGTTAAACAACGTGCTGCTGTTATCGAATTCTTAACCGCTGAAAAAGTGACTCCTACTGAGATTCATCTTAGTTCAAAGACTGTTTATGGTGACGATGCTGTTGATCAGTCTCCTGTAAATCGATGCGCAGTAAAGGTTCGTGGTTGCGAGCCTGGAAAAGCCATAATTGTTGATGGAACTGGAAACGGACGTCCAATCACTGCAACAGACGATAAACATCGGAAACCCGTCGAACTTTTGATTCAGAGTGACCGGCAAATCACTCAAAAGCGTATCTCGAACCATATGAGTTGAGTTTGCCGTGTTAAAGGGAGCCTGACGTCAATAATCTTGCAGCATGACAACACTCGTCCGTACAACTGGAGAGGTTCAGCAAAAACTTTGAACCGATTCCACCCCCTCCTTATTCCCCCAATATTGCGCCTTGCGAATTTTATTTTCCTCCTCAACTCAAGAGACACCTCAAGGGTAATCATTACAACTCGTGCGATGACGTGAAGGCAGCTGTCAAGTCCTGGATTCGAGAAAAGTCGCGTTAAACGTGTACTGGAACACGTCTCCATACTTCCTCTTCTCAAAATACTCTGGAGGAATGTAACGACCTCAAACCTGCGCATGCGTGTTGAGGGGGAATGTTACTTCCACGTGCCACCAGGAGGGCTTCTGAAGGTCATTTTGTTTGTGGTCCACAAGTATGTGCGCATTGGTTTACAGCCCACCCTCGTAAATATGGAGAATATTTTCAAGAAATCCGATTCGTTTTTAGATTGAGGGTATCATTGGAATGGAACGACCAAACTTACCTTAATTCGCCTCGTGATTTTTATGTTTCCCATTTAAGGTAACCAAAACTTGCAACATTTAAATCGGTAATTTTGTCCAATATCGTATTGTAATGTATAATCGCGCATTTTCTTTAATTCCCCTGATGGGTAAACGTTGGGAGTTGGATTCTATAATTCCCTCGATTATTTTCATTCCACAGCAGTTGGTCGTAAAAGAAAAGACTTAGGAATCCCTAAATGAATACAACCCAGGAGAGATTCTTGCTGTTTTCATAAGTTCATTAGAGATAGCAAACCTCAGCAAGTCAAGGGCTTTAGGGGAGGAATCTGGAATGCGTCCTTAATGTGTTTTTCGCCGGAGTCTTGTCTTTCTTTTTTTAAAATTGTTTTGACGAAAATCTGCTTAGGCTCCCTCCTTGTTCCCCTCCCTCCATTTCCATTCCTCACCATATGCGCGCGTCTTCAAATTGCGCCGTTCGGGAATAAACCTCGGGATTATGCGGTTTGGCTCCTTCCCCATGGCCGTAGACTCCGTGCGGTCGACCTGCCTGCCCCCTGGAGAGGAGCAGCTGAAGGTTATTCGGATGCCGAGGACCGCAAGGCTCTCTCTTTCCCTCTCTCTTCTGTTACTACCACTGCTGCCACCTATGTGGGAGAGTTCGGGAGCAGAAACAAAAGAAAGGCAGCCGGCCGAAGAAAATTCCGCTTTTGCCCCCATCCGCCTCCACCCCACCCTTCTCCTGCCTCTCCAACCCCTCCGAGTCCTCTCTCCGTATATCTCCCTCGACCTCAAATGCGCTTTCCTTGGGTCACAGGGATTTCAGCGCATAAATCTTACAGAGCAGTCCTGCTTAATGATCCCCTTATAAGGATCAGACTCCTCATAACATCCACTTAAGTCTCTCCGTCGGCTGAATTCTTGTTTTATTTACGTGCCCTTCGCTTCGAGGGATGGCTGCTGATTCCGTGTCCACGACGCCAGCAGCTCAGAGCAACCGGACTCTCGTAAACGGGAATGGAAGTCTTTGATTCGGAGAGGCGTGCTATGGGGAGGTTTACACTGGGTATTTAACCGTTCGTGTGATATTCGGGCCATTTTATTTTTTAGGTTGAGGAGGCAGAGAAGTTATTTTTTTATCAATTTTTCCATTTGGCGATGACAAAGGAATGAGAATGTCCTAAAAATAGGGCTATTTTTGTATGCGTTATATTTCTCTATATGCGATCGAAATCTTTGGGCCAAAAAGTAAACATAAGTCGTTCCAATTTCAAAAGTAGCGCGAAGTCTGTCCCAATAACAAGTTGAATAAGTCTGGGGGAAAAATTTATTGCGGTTCAAAGTACAAATTACTCAAATTCTTCACAAGAGCACCCTCATGTTTCGGCATGGCAGAGCTTCCTGTAAGGCATCAACGGGACCCTCGTTCAGGCACCTCGTCATGGCCTCTTTGATATAATCCAGTGGTGCAAAAAGGTATTCAAAGAAGTTTTATTTGGGTCGCACTCAAAAAGCATTTCTCGTCAACAGTGACCACCTATTCTGAAAAATTTGGGTCCCTTTCACGGTGGTCCGAGAGGTCCAAGGCAAGATGGTCCAAGGCAAGTTACACATGCAGTTTTCCGACAGCACCTTGGCACACCTTTCTCATGACAAAATCTTCTGTGATAATGCAATGCACTGTGGTTTTTTGAATAATGTACTCTTTGCTAACATCCTGATACTTGGGAGTAATTCAGAATTGAGAATTCGTCTCACTTTTTGCACATTTTCATCACACTGTGTTGTTAATGGATATTCCTCATCTTCAACCTCTTTTCTACCCTCCCAGAACATCCTCTGCAAGCAGACATCCTTGACACGGTCATGGCCTCTGAAACAAATTTTTTAAGTTTAAAGCACAATTTTATTGTATATCTTTCCTCCATGGAAAGTGGCATGGTGAATTCGTGACGGGACCGTCAAACAGGGGTCCAGTCTAGCAGAAATCTGCACACTGTAAATGCCCACAGTTAAGTGACGTGGGTCGTGTTGCTTTTCCAAGATTTATTATTACATATGCCATCACGAGCAACCCCACTATAGCCATTTGCATTGGTGGCAAAAATGGTTCTACTTATTTTTGGGAGAGAAACTGTACATGATACTTAATAAAATAGTGCTTAAAAACTTTGACATTTAATCTCAGCTGGACGACTCTGCCGCTGCGTTGGCATACAATGTTTGCATAAAATGTATCGGTAACAACTTTTTCTTGACGTTTGCGAGTAGTAAATTTATACCTTCACTATCCTCCTACCTTTCTGCCTCCGAGTCGTGGAAAAGCCGCAAAGGCAAGTGTGTGTTGACGCTGAAGAAGGGATGCACTTTGAAGAATTTTGAGGCATTATTGTAGCAATATCTGAAACAAATATGTTTTCCGAAATTTTATGTAAAAAATCCATGTAGATCAAAACGAGTGAAACTGTTGATTCTCACGTCGACATAAATGCCGTAAATGATATAATTGCTTAAAAGAAATACTGTGAGGTCTCCTACCTGGCTTTAAAATTATTAAAAAGCTTCAAAATATTTTTTTTCGTGCTTAATCCCGTAGGTATTTGTTGCAAATGTTTGAAGTATGCACGTCTTCTCTCTCCTTAGCACTCGGGAATGATCTCAAGATTTCGTTGCAAATATATCCGTGTCAAATAAATAGAGTCCACTCTGGTGCCTCGGCAAATTTTAATCCAAAACACAGAAGGAAATTTTACATTACCTTACTTTAAGGAACGGATGTTAAAAGTACTTCGTAGCTTCTTACGTGATAGTTGAACGATTCCTTATGCAAAAAAATCTAGATAATATATCTTCGGAAGATAAGATATGACTCAATGAGTCATATCTTATCTTCCGAAGAAGACGGAGTTTGAGTCCGTCGAAATTATCAAGATATTATTGTGAGTGTTCTTTTTATGTGTTCTCGTGCTGTGTGTTGCTGTCTAAGTTTTTTATTCAGCACTTCCGTGTCACTTCGAAGAAATCATATATTTATTTTTTCTATATATATATATATATATATATATATAAACCATAAACACAGTAATCAACCCGAAGGTCGGTTTAGTAGGTGATGGTAGAGCTCACCCATGTACCAAGCCCGACGGCGTGTGAATATTCACACATCAGGGTAGGGGGGCCAGTTCCTTTCCCTGTGCCGGTTATGGTTTCCCAGGAATATCTGGTACCCGAAAAATCAACTAGCTTGGTTGGAGCTGCAGGTGCCCAGAGTGCCTTTCCCGGGAATCTAACCCGGGACCCTCCGGTCAGTAGTCCAACGCTCTACCCACTGGACCACCGCGACCCACATATAATCATTGATTCTGATGACGACGGCCAGGCTCTTGAAGCGTCAATACATACTGTGAAGGTCCTTCCTTTATTTTTCTGTGCGTTGAATATTTTATATCCGTGTGTATATATATATTTATATAAATATATATATATATACATATATATTCATTCAAACATAGAAATAGGTATAAGGAAAGGGGATAGGAAAACACATAAAAGGCGAACATAGGACATGTGGGGAATATATATATATATATATATATATAATATGTATAAAAAAAGGCAATAATTAGCCAATGGAATGCAGGGTTTGCTGAGTAAATTGGAAAATTAGGGCTATAGAAATAGGATGATGATAAATATAAATAAAACAAAGGTAATGCAGTTTTCCAGGAACAGAAAGCTAAGTGAAGCATTTCAAATGAAAGGAAATGGCATTTGAACCTGACTGGATGCTGGTGAAGTGGAGGTATTGTTGTTTGCTGGAGGGTTATTCGGTGTTTGAATGTGGGCCACTGTTTCGTGTATTTGAAGGGATCATATCCTCAAATTAAAGGGCAACTCTTTGAACTCCAATCCCATCATTATAAACACCGCTGCAGACAAGAGTACTTTAGTAGTTTTGCATTACATCCATGACTACATATCAGAAAGGCTTCATCACCAATGACACATCTGTCTATAGACACTATACTGAAGATCGCAGCTCCCAATTTCAAATTTAAGCATTTCTTCGTGGATTTAGACGTGACAAATGCCTCTTCCCGATTGACATTTCCATCCTGCCAGCGCCGACCCTTAGGACTGAAGTACTCATGCCACCAATATTCATAAGGCCCACCGTCCAGGCCGTTCCGTTATCTCAAGTTAAAAATCCATTTCTACTCTATTCTCTACCCCTACTACGGATCTCTCTCTTCGTTGGTCACTCTCTGTAACCCTTTGTCCATTCTTTGCCCTACTTTTTGCATGACAGCCACGATTTTCTCAATCTACTTCATTTCGTCTCCTCCCATCCCAGTCAATGGCTTCTATCGGAGATGTCACCTCGTTCTGCACATGTATCCATCCCATGCGATACATAGATTCATTCGCTTGAAAGGACTCTCTCTTTACCAACATCTCGTCTTCCTTCCACGCTATTTCTGCTCAGTACTCCAAGTCTTGTTTTCAAAAAAAGATCCTTATTTCTTCCATATGCATTATGATAAACATGATCACTCATTTAATACAGAATCTGTGGTGGGAGCTTTTAGATTTTCGAAGACTCAGTGATAGATTAAACTTATTACAGACATATAAAGCGTGTGGTGTTGCATCCGACATTGGAAATGTAATTAGGTCCTTTAAATACATTAATAAGGCCGAAAATTGTCCATAAATTAGAGTATATCGGAATAGTCACACTTTAAGGACCAACATTAGAGCAAGTGGATTCCTTCATCCATCTCGGAGGTACTATCACATTGGACGAAAGAAGTACTACATACATCAAGCAAAGAATAGGTCACGCTAAGAGAGCATTCACAATGTAAAAAAGACAACTGGTGTGTTCAAAGAAGATAGAACTACAGATGAGGAAACAATACGTGAAAACATTCGTATGGAGCGTGGCACTCGATGGATCACAAGCATGGACCATCGGAAGAGTAGATCAGAAAATACTAGAAGCCTCCGAAACCTGGTACTGGAGGAGAATGCTAAAAATCAAATGGACGGATTAATTAAGAAATGAAGTATACAGAAGACACCATAGAGAAAACCATAGGGAAAAGAAGAACCAGATGGAATGGTCACACCCTGATTGGCACAATGGATTCGTGAAGAATATAATAGAAGGAAAAATAGAGGGAAAAGTCCCAAGGACAAGGGATAAATACATGGGGCAAATAAAGAAGGAAGTATATTGCAAAAAATACCAGGATGTAAGCCAATTAGCATCAGATAGGGTAGGATGGAGGGCTGCAGTCAACCAATCTTAGGATTGAGCGACCAATGATGATCGGAAAAGAAATATCTATGCTCTTCCACACATATTTTATTCGACCTAGGTTTCGAATTACACAGCCATCATCAGCTGAAGTACAGAGGACACACAGCTGTATATAGTGGACAGAGAAGAGGAGGGGTGAGGTGCTGGTGAAGTGGGAGGAGGGGGAGAAAGAGAAAGGAAACTGGTGTGTGTGTGAATAGGGGAAGGGGGAGAGAGCGGTTGGGTTTGGCGTCAGGGGGGCTGTGGAACAGAGGGAGATCCTGGAGGGGGGAACGGGAGGAATATGTCAGGCCATTAAACAATATACCCTTATGATGACTGCTCTTGGAAATTTCCAAACATTCCAAGGCATCTAATCTTAAACCTTTCTTCTCCAAATGTAGAATCTCAGGAACAAAGTTACTAGCATGGTTATTGTCCAGTAGGTGCCTGGAAATTGGGAAGAAGGATTTCTGTTTTTGAAGCAGACGTAATGTTATTTCAAACATTCATGGAATTTCCTCCCGGTTTGTCCAATGAAAATAGCAGAGCACTCGCAACGCAATTGATACCCTCCACTCTTTTCCATGATGAGGATTTTGTCCTTGCCGTTAGATAAAATGTTCCCTAAGTTGCCTTTATAATAGAAAGTCGGTTTTATTATCTATGAAAAGATTCTGGTCACTTTACGAGATATATTCCCCATAAAGAGAATTCTTTTTCATTTTGATGTGTCTTTCTTGGGAATGGATTTGGAAATGGATGTGACTGCTTTTTTTTCTAATTTTTATCATTCCCTATTTGCCGTCAAACAGAGGTCATCAAATGTGTAGAGACACGCCCGCTTTAAATACACTCCGCTTACGAAACTTCTCTCCGGGCCCCAAACGTAAGAAACACGCCAAAGACAATCTGTACTCTAACCACTTCCCTGGAGCAAATAAATTTTGATTAATGTTGTAAAACGTTTATCCAACATTTACAACAAACCTGAATCCACCTCCTCCCTTTTACCCCGCACGCCCCTTTATGTCCTTCATTGGACACTAACTCTTCAAAGATATCTAAAAATGCACCGAGTCGTGGTCACATTCTGTCGTCATCGCCCTGCAACCGCTGTAAGACCCGCCGCCCTCTCATCCGTTCCGCACCCAAAGTCGCCCCCGCACCCACTGTCACTCCAAAATCGTCCTGTAAATGCTCATTTGCGAACGCAGCTCCGCCACATGCATCATGTAACGATCAACCTAACTCACCAATTGCATTAATAAGCACAGTCTCTGTGAGTTTTTTAGGGTTTCCGGTGGTAAGAAAGGAGAAAAAAATTAAAACTTCCCCGAAGATATAGGAGTGAAAACTGATTATAAAGGGTGGGTAAATCTTGAGGCTTATGATAAAAATAGTAAAGATAAGGAGAAAAACAGTGCCCGTGGGTCGCAATATAAATGAAAACGGGTGAAAGAAAACCATTGAAAATGGTACGTGGTCTATTCCTAAAGTTGTGTGACTTATTTTTTCCCTGGTGGACAGACGGACGGCCGGCAGTTTCTGATTTGGTTCGAGGGAGGCGAGTCTCAGAAAAGCCTGAAAGTCGGCGATAGTTTGCTCCCAGCCTTTAAGGAGTGTGGATCGTTCGTTTGCGAAACCTCTGTAACGTGATCTCGTTAAGCTCAATCATTAACCGATTATTGGAACAGCGCTACGCCATCAAATTTTACGAGAAACTGGGCAAAACCGGAAAACAGACCCATGACATGCTCAATGCAGCTTGTTGTGATAACGTCAATGGATAGATCGGGTATTTTGAGTGGTTTCGGGAGGGTGGAGAAGTTGTTGAAGGCGCCGAACGCTCAGGACGCCCTTCGATCTCAAAAGTGACGAAAATCTTGAAAGAGTGAAGGATTTGTTGGTCAGGGATCGCATATTGAGTGTTTGTATGGTTTTTGATCATTCATTGGAATCCCTAAAAGCGATGCGCATCGACTTGTAACCGAAAACATGGGCATGAGAAAGGTGTGTGCGAAGCTGGTGCGACGAGTGCTCTCGGACGAACAAAAGGAAACTCGCACGCGGATCTTTCAAGAATTTCTCGATAATGTGAGGAGTGAGGATTCAAGCTTTTTAGATAATGCCCGACCAGTCTTCTTCCTCTTCCCCCGCCTCAAATCCGTGGAGAATGGACGTCACCACGGATTAGTAGAAGCGTTATAACAGGCCGTGACGAGGTAGCTTAACATCATTCCGGACCCTATCTTCCAGAAGGTCTGCGAGGCGTGGAAAACCCGATGGCAGCGGTGTGTACACCCACAAGAGTGCTGCTTCGAGGACTTTTGAGTGAATGCACCAATTCTGGCAAAAAATGTTTTTAATCGACTCAGTAGCACTATTTTTGGGACACAGCTTGTATATTTGGTTTCTGGGCAGATATCGGGTTTTACTTCTTAGTGGCTAAGAGCAAATATGAACAAAATACGTAGGTTGTATTGACGTAAAAGAGAATGGAAGATGGGCAACTAATTTTTATTGGTATAGCCTATTATTAAAATTCGCTTAAAAAAGTGAAAAGAAATATTTTTCAATCGGCCTATTCGAACGAACTACTATTTATTCATATTATGTAAGCCGTACGCGGCTACGCGATAGCGAGGAGAAGGTTAAGGCCATAGGGCAAAATCCTTGAAGGAAGACGTAAAAGCCATGCTACTGAATTGTTCAAGAAGTTATTCAATGAGGTCAGAGATGACAATGACAACATTGGGACATGGTCAAACTCACATTATTGTGTTACGCTTGCCCAAATGACCAATAGCCAATTCCAAGAGTGGCTGGAAGCTGGTATCCACCCGTAATTATGAAGAAAACCGCATGAATAAACCTTAAATTCATACAAATCTACACCCACAGAGGCGTATAAAATCGTGCACAAATTTTCATAACCCACACGCATGCGAATACTTATACTATCAATTAACTTACACATGCACCGACGAATATACCTAATGCCTATTCAAAGTTTAATCTTGTAAATGGGATGTATTTAATATAATCTAAAGTGACTTTGGTTTCTTAATATTATGATTCCTGATTGTTCGGGGAAGGAACGAGTAGTTTTATCTATCTGTGCTGGGATCTATTATCTATACTCTATTTCCTTTTTATTATTACCAAAAATAGGGGTAAAGATGAAATTGTAATCAGAAAAATAATATCGATGGAATTTACAAAAAAAATTGTGAAGATAAACATCACAGCCGAGATGCGTTCAAAACTTCCAAGGTTTTAGCTAGCTGCGTCTTTTATCTTGGAGAGGAACACTGTTTACTTAATCGTAAGACAAATTCCACAAGAGTATATTGCGTACGTTTGATAAATATGAATCATCTACTCCGGGCGATGGAAAATGTTGAGCGCGGCAACAATTCCTGGGTTGCATGTTAAAACACATGCCTGCATGACAGTACTATAAGCTCCGTATCTCTCGGTTCCGTTGCATCGTGGTAGGAAAAGCACGTTCTCTCTCAGACCCTGCAGTTGTTTGCGAAGAAGCGCCGACAAGTTCATTAGGACGAAGGCTGTAGTCAGAGGGGGGATCGTCAAACATCCGTTGTCATGGCGAGGGCAATGAACGCATTACTCTTTATTTGGCAGAGGTGCCGTCGAGGGCGATTAATCCCGAAAGGGGCGGGCGGACCCCTTCGACATTGGAAACATTTTGCAAAGGGGAAAAAGGAGGCCTCGGAATTCCTTCCGCTTACTCGGTCTGTTCCTTGCAAGTGCATTTTGCCTTTGCACATTCTTTCATATTAGCGAGAAAGGCCGAGAGTTCCGAAGGCGCGAACGATGCATGGCTTTCTAGGGAAATAAATCGTGGCCTCACTTAACAGCGTTGCAATTGTGGGGTGGGGAGGAAGTGACGTAGTGGGGGTGGAGCTGCTCTTTTTGGGCGTCTTGTGTGTGGCAATAAATAGTCTCATAAGGCTCGCGTCCCTTTTTTCCCCGTGATCTCGTTTCACCTCGCACGCCCCCTGTGAGAGTCCTCGGGGTTCCTCCCCCACCCCCTTCCCTCCCTCCCTCGTCTGCGGTCCTAAGTTTCCCATTAGGTATCGCTCCGCAGCGACAGCTTGGTGCACAGGGAAACTTGGAGATTCCCCCGCTTGCACGTGTTGCCCACTGTGCTTAGCTCGCTCCCAAGGCTCCAGACGACGTTTCAGAGTTAAGGAATGCGAGGGACGGGACACGAAAAGAAATCAAAACACTCGGAGAGCAAACTTTGAGGTTACAGTGGTAGAGTGATATTTCTACTTTGGTTTGAAGAAATAAATCCTGAAGGGCTCGAATGGAAAAAAAAAATAAATGCCAATCATCACAACTTCATGAGATTCACCAACCCCCGTATGCCCTGCTTCTAATGAGTGCAATTATTTTCAGGTTTTAGTAGCTGCTAAAACTGCAGTTTTCACTTTAACATAAGTACGTTTTCAATTTGATTGAGAATTTAATTAAAGCATGGAGAAATGATCGCTCAACAGGTTTGAACTGGAGGTACACCAAAATTTTGCGGGGATTTTGCATGATTTATTTAATAACTTTATTTTCAGGGTACGTATGAGTAAAGGTTATCATCAAAGTTTTAAGAGGAAAAACACCCACTGATTAAAATTAAAAAGAGAAAAAATATTAATTTTCCAACAGAGGTGGAACAAACTGAGTGGAACCAGCTGCCTGGAGGGTTGTTTGTGCCATTTTAATCCAATTGTAGGGATTTTAAGAATAGGTCCAAAGCAGCCCCAGGACTGGGTGGTAAACTATTGGTCAGTGATGATTAATTGTTTTATTTATTTAAAATACTGTTCTGTACAATGGACGGCGTGAGAAGTTGAATCGTAAAAGTTTGTGATGTGCATGATTTTGGACTGATGGTGACGTTGGACTGTGCGTTGCTCTGTATGGTGTGAACCTGGGACATGTGTGATGGTACAGGCACGGTTGCGAATTTAGAGAATCTTTAATTGCCATTGTTTTTAAATGCATTTGGTTTCACGTATGTGCTTCTTGTACATGATAAGAATAGTACATCTCTAGGGCGTTGCCACAGGGCCACTTCGGAACGAAATTCAAATAAAAACAATAATATACAATGTGGATTGTGGGGATATGAGTTTACAGTGGATGCAGCAAATAAAGGGAGTGCATTCGGTTTCCGCTAAACGAGAAACTATTGGGTATATTATGCATGGCGAATGCAAAAAAAGATACTTTTTCTACAAACTTGTTGCAATGAAACTTAGTTTTTCAGAAAAAAAGAGAATTAATGAGAGTTATCCAACTTATCTATACGAATAACAAATCTATCAAAGGGAAGTTTAGAATAGACACAGTAGATTACTCTATTGTGGAGGTGTAAGGTGGTGAAGAGAGTGAATACGAATAACGCGCAGGGCGCCTTTCAATTTTTCGCCGAAAATTTCAATTTTAATTTGGCAACACAATACTGCATGGACTATTGTTTTGAGTACAGTTATAATATTAACTGCACCATACTAAAGCTAATACACTTTTACCTTTCGATCTGGAAACTGTTCATTCATTTCAAGACAACGCAGGAAGACATTTCAATAGGAAGTTATTACCTGAGAGATAGACACTCATAAGTATTTAGGAGTAAAAAAATCAAGATTAATCTCTTTGACATTTTGCTGATCCGAAATTGACAAAATGACTGAAATTGCAAAATTAAGTGACCAGCCAGAAGGGGTCTCCCCAACGCCGGGTTTCATGATGCTTGAATATTTATACGACTGCCTTTTGTTCACTTTGAATTGTTCCCTTCATCAGCTACAACATTTTCATGAATATAATGATGTTATGCCTGTCGTTTTGTTCTTACCAATTTTCTTGATTGGCTTGATTTATAATTTCAGGAACAGGAAGAATAGCATTCCACCTCGTCCTGTATAAATGATTGTGCAACATCTGATGGATTAAGAATAGAGATTTTGCGACCGCTAAATTATTTAATTATATGATAGTTGCGAAAAATCATTGAGCGAGTAGGCTGGTGACGGGACACTCTGGTGACCCAAAGGTGCGAGAGTCAACACATTCCTCGGTGTGATATCGCAAGTAATCTATAACTAGTCACTCTCTCTAGATTTTGCGGTAAGACTATAGCTTTGGTACAGGGACAGCAGTGGCCTACTGCTATTGGGAATGGAAGGGTATGGACTTCTCCTATGTATAATAACAACAGTCGTAAACGAGGAACACTTTCCCTGTAGTGATATAAATTCGTGTCCTACCCATCTTTTTAACACTTCTCCAATTTGATTTGACTATACTGTACATACCCTGCTGCTGAATATTCTTGTATGTAAGTACTTTTTTTCGTGTGATTAAAATTTATCGAGTGCATGATTCAACTAATATTTGTGTAGAGGTGACATGATTTGGTTTTTCCTTTGGTTTTAATATTTTTTACGGCTGGTGATCCAACACCCCCCGCCACACGCCCTCGCCTCCCCTTGCGTGGTACTATGTAGATGTAGATAAATATAATCTAACCAGGATGGGATAACATGAGGGCAGCGGGGAATGCAGGCTGCAGAATTGAAAATGGTAACGTTTACAGATTGCCGAGAGGGCGTCCCCGGGGAAGAGGGCGTGTGGAAGGACGACGGGGTAAGGACGACAAGAAAGACTGGAGACAATGTAAGGGGCGGAGCGGTTGATGAAGTTTGGGGGGTGGAGTGCTGGGAACTAACTGAGAAGGACGGAAATAGACAAGCGGGTACTTAGGGCGAGGGAGGAAGAGGCGGCGCTTCCTGATCCTTAATTTCGGAGGAGGATGAACGCTGTACACTCGTACGGATAGATAGAGGGTGATTTTAAGGAAAAGATCATCTGGAAAGCACTTGAAGATTCAAGACGAGGCGGGATAGAGGAGGGAAGTAGTCTGAGGAGGAGGTAAGCCTGGTGGAGTGACATTCATTTGCCTGAATCCGGTGAGTGCCGTTTCCCAGGGAGCACAAATTCGGGAAGCGTAATAACTAATTAATACATGAAGTGACGAGGCCTACGAAATACGTAGCAATTGAGAAGAGAGAAAGATGAAAAAAAGAACCTCAGAGGATGGCCTTAGTTACTGGAAGAGGAAGAAGAAGTAAATGAATACCAAAAATTTGTAGATAAGAAGCATCAGTGGGAAAATATATAAGGAGAAAACTTTGATGGATTACAGTAAAATATTGAATAAAACTTTGTAAATTAACGTGGCAAAAATAAAAATTGAGACCATAGAAAAATACAAGATGTACAGAATACATGGCGCTTAGCAGTTGTTGTGCAGTCCGGTGGAAATGAATGAAAAAGAAAGAGGAAGTGCGTTGAATGTAGGCGACCGTGAGTCATATATGGGTGTTACCAGTAATCGGGGGTGGAGGTCAGCAGGTTAAACAAAAGGATTGTGCCCTTTGGAGGTGGAAGGAATACGTTTCGAGAAGAGAAAGTGTGTCAGGGATGGTGAACCAACAGAAGGCGGTTGAGGCGTGTGTCGGACGGAATGGAGGAAGCAAGGCAGCGATCGTCCGCGGGGGTGGATGGGTAACGGGGCCGCCTCCTCTTGGCAGATGACGGTGGGATTAAAAAGGAGCGGGCCGCAAAAGGAGAGGGGCCGAAGGCTCGAGTAATCCTTAATTTGCACGAGGGACGAGGCGGGGAGGAAAATATGCTCTCTTATCCTCATAACTCTCGCACACCGAAGGAGTTAGCTTTCCGTGTTTAAAAGAGTAATGTAGATGTTTACTCCACTGCCACCGAACAAGATAATTTTTCTTCAAACTCCCAACCATCCCAGCAATCCTCTGTTCCTCTGCATTTTTTGTACTATAAAGACGAAATTTGGGAGGCAAGATTACTCATTAATAGATCATATTAAGTTTTTCGAAGATGACAATTATCTGTAAGCTATATCGTGGTCAGCTCGAATTGTCAATCGTTCCGTTTTAAGAGCACTATGAGTATTTGGAGAATTTCTCTGCGACAAAATATAAGTATTAGTATACCACCAATTAAGTTGTTTGGTTAACAAGAAACTTTTTCATTTTTTTCCTTACCCACGTTTTATGCGATTTCATCTATTGAATTTGCGTAATCAAATGTGCTGAAAGGGCCCATATCTATAAGAAAATGTGCATGGTTTTCATAAAAAGTATCAGGAGCATTTTTCCCTGGCGTGATTGTACGTCGCAGGGCATTCACACCGTGCTGGTTCGGTGGTGGGGGTCAGACCTTCGACAAGCGCCAATTGCCAATCGCCTGCGAGTGTTCGTTCAGGCTGGATCGTGTTTTAAGTGGACCCCTGTCGAGTGACAGGAGTGCAGTAAAGCGCGGCGGTGTAAGCGGAATGCAGCGAAAGATTGAAATTAGGTACGGGTGACGCTGGAAATGATTTTCCAAGTATTCAATGATAAAATTATGTCACAAAGTACAGCTTTTCGGGGGTACAAGCTCTTTAGAGATAGGCAAGAGATTCTGAAGGACGAGCCCCGCGCCCCTAGATGGCCCTCGACGTCAAGAACCGACGTGGAATGTGTGCATGAAGTGCTGAATTCAGACTGTCGGTTAAGTGTGTGCTTGATTGCAGATCGTATTGGCATTGATGAGATGACAGTGCATTATTAATTATCTCTGAAAATTTTGCGATGCGAATGATTTGCGCTAAATTCGTTCTCCCGAAGTGCTTTAGACGGACGACCAAGAGAGTAGAATCAAGTGTCTGTTTGCGAAGACCTTTGGGCGTTGGGCGTTAAGCAAGGGCGTTGGGACGATTCTCCAACCCCCTTACCGTCTCTTCGACTTGGCACCAGCAGACTATATCCTATTCCCAAAATGAAATCCTCCCTCAAAGAGCACCACCACCATTGGATCCCAAGTGCCGTCGTCAAAGAAGCTTGCAGGCGTACCGTTAGTGACCTTTCACCTTCCAGGGGCCCTTCGAGTCGCGGAAAAACCGCTCTGGCAAAATTGTGTTGACGCTCAAGGGATGCAATTTGACGGTTTTTGAGACATTGCAGCAATATCTGAAAGAAATCTATTTTTCCGAAGCCTTTCTCGATATTATTTATACAAACTTTATACAAGAATTAACATACCACTAATTCAGTTGTTTGGTTATTAAGTAACTGTTTTATTTTATATTGTCACCCACGTTTTGCGCAATTTAGGCTATTGCAAAAGGCTATTAGGAAATTTCATAATCAAATATGCCAGAAGGGCTAGAAAAAATATCATTAAGAAAACGCATACACACAGTGAAATGAGAAAACATGCACTATACTTCAAAGAATAGACCATATTTCCTTTCCTGAAGCTATTAAGATGCAGTCCTTTTGAGGAAAGTGTCGCCTAGTGTCGAGCAAGTATTTTGGCATTAGGAGACATGGGGGTGGGTGTCGGCGGGGGAGTGGCGTCCCCGGAAGCACAAGAGTCGGCGCGCGGAGGACGAGGCCTCAGTGGTTAGAGTGCGGCTCTAAGTGCTTCTCCATCTGGAGGCCGTTAACGCCATTCGAGGGAATTACAGATACTGTGCTAGTTTCTCCCTCGATTCCCCTTGCTCATTCGGTTGCATGAAGAAGATTTTAGCGATCTTCTCCACTAATCAATTCTATAATTCTTCTCTGTACCAGTAGATGTCAACATTCCAAGGAATTAGAGATACTTCAGTAAGTATACAACAAAAGGAATTTCTCTCAATATTGCGAAATGTAACAATAAATATGTTCAAAATCATATTCCTCTTGTTGATTTTTATATTATCTTCTCCAAAAACTGCATATAATTATAATTTTCTCTCCGAAAATACCAGTTGAATCCCGTATCTATGAGCTAGATTTTTACGAAAATCAACGAACAGATGAAAATGGGACCACGAAACAGGACACCAATTTTAGAGTACTAGGTTTTGATATTATTTGCGCCACAGCTTTGTGGCTTCGTTTGGTGCTGTTTCGTCAATTTCACAGTTACATGGCTGAGAAATCACAAGAGTAATTTAAAATCACTTGAGTTCCCCGCTTATTCGGCGGAGCAAAACGGCTCTTCGGGGTATTCGTGGTACGTTAGGTCCTCCAGAGGATTGACCGCCGATTCGGACGTGAGGAAGGCATGGCAACCGGTGGAGAGTAGACGGGGGTTTTGGTGACGTTGGGGCTTTGTTTAATTTATTCCTCGCCAAATTATTGTGACCAGCAGGAGAGAGGCAGTCCGTGGAAAGGTACTCTTTTGATCTTCGACCGCTCATTGATCTCGCCGTAAAACCCTCCCATGCGGCCATCGCCCGGGTGATCGCTTCGCCTTGGTTTCACACTGAGGTCAATCCTCTCCTCCTCCACCCCTCGCCCTTCTTCATTGTGTCATACTCTCATCCTCTCACTTTCTCTCTTCGAGCAGAATAAGTTCCATCCAATCCATCGTTATTGACGAGGGTAATTGGAAAACTCTCGGGATGGAATAGAAATAAACGACTTACCTCAATAAAACTTTGTTATATTTTTCACTGCAGTTTCCCTGTATACTAATGCACTTGGTCCAGCGATGTTCCAGTGTCTTGATCCCATCTTGGCAAATTAGATTCCTGTTGGCCTGCAAAATCCTCGTCTATTTCGGCTGTTATTTATTTGTTTGGAGAGAATCTCCGTCTACCGAGCAGAATTTTGAACTTTGACCTGAGATGGAAATCTAAACGGAGCCAAATCAGGTGAATTCGGCGGATGTGACAACAATTCGTATCATAGTTCACGTGGCAGATAGTTTTCTCATATCCACTTCCACAGTAAAAATGCAATATGCCCGTTCAGATGACATCCCTACAACTTCAGCGATTTCTCGCACTTTCTGTTGGGAATCCTACAGTGACCATCTCTTGCAATTTTTCAATAATTTCTGGGGTAGTGGCACATTTTGGCCGACCACTACGCGGATCATCATCTAAGCTGTCTCGACCAAACTTATACTCGTTTTTCCACATGGCTACAGTTTGAATAGGAAGAATCAGATTCCCCAGAGTGTTCTGAAAGTCTGCGTGCATTTCCTTTATTTTCATACCTTTCTTTACGAAGTGCGTAAACCCTTCTTGAATCTCAATTTTTTCCATTTTCACAAATCACGAAACAACAACAACAGAGAGGTGTCCGCACTACAGATCTCTTCCCAGAACACTAACCGATTGCGTATTTACTCACAAAGGATAACCTGCTACTACGCGGCGACTCGTTGCGCCAGCGCTGACATCTGGTGTTGATTCCGACAACCTCTCAATCTACCCTTTCATTTAACTCATTTCCTTATGTGATCTTCAAATTCATTAGTAATTCTTAAGTTTCCAAAATGAAAATATCTATGAATCTAAAACAATGAAGAACCCAATAGTTCTATTAGAAATAATAAAGTATTTACGAAATGATAGACACCAGCACCAAATCAGCGATTTGCTTTTCTTGAATTTAACGATATATTTGCTCCATTTCCATTATAATATGATTTTGGGGGCATTATTTTTTTCAATCGGTTCTAAGTTGTTTTAGAGTGAGGACTGCGAATATGCGTATTTGAGCAAATGAGCACGCAGAAAGAAAAAAAGGGAAATGGAAATGTGCTGATGCGGCAGGATTTCGGAGAAAAAGCGGGTGGAGCACCCAAGGAAGATTTCTTCAAAGAGAATAAATTATAGCATTAAAAACAGAATGGATGGGATGGACTCATCTCGAGGATAATTTGGTAAAGTCAACCTTAGGTTAGATACGTGAAGGTGTAATGGAAGATGTCCACAGGAAAAAACGACAAAATGCTGAGTTTTATGTAATATAAGAATTGTTCAGAGAGTTTTTGTTAAGCATTCCAAAGATCTTTTTGCTGTCAATAAATATGGTGTATTATTAGCACATGTACGTTGGTCTCTGATCTGATCGTTACTGCTATACCGTTGGTTATCAAGAGCATTGTGCAACTTGAAATGAATGCTTCTCACGTATTTATGAAATCGGAATATCTAACCCTTGATCACCAACTCTTTACACAGCCAAGCACAACCCACTTCCAAGCCAACAACTTTTCATACTCTCCTCCTCTTTTTCTTAGTACTAGTTTCTTCTTCCATTTCTTTCTTACTATTTTTTTCTTCTACTATTCGTGGCAGAATAAAAGGGGAGACACCTGACAAAATAATAGGCTGTCGAAAATAGGGGTATACAAGAGTTACGCTCACATAAAATACTCTCCAAGTCGTAGCACTCCGCCCCGCCGTGCGCCCTTGTGCCAGGTAGGCGAATGTATTCAAAGCCTATTATTTTATTTGTGAATTGCCCATCCGGAATGCGTAGAATACTAACAGGTAATAAGTGTTTGAATTGCATGTGTGCCTGTTCCCTTTTAACATATTTTCTCGTCCTCTTTGTGTAGGCATAGAAATAGCTGATAACCATGCAATACTCCTAATATACGTGTGGGCATTTTGCATGATTGGTGTTCGGTCGCCCCCTTTCCACGCTGATTTTGATGGATCTATGGGTGCCACGTGCATGAGGAAATGGAGGGAATACATGTAGAATGACTGGTGACCTAGCAGCATCTGCCACACGTCCTTGTCACGACTTGCGGGGTATTAAGTAGATGTAGATGAAATGCATGGTCCTGCACGCATGAGCGGTCAAATAACACGGCACACGACATAGAACCTCCGGATTTTATTACTCATTCTGAATTCTTGGATCTCCGCCCTGGAAATCGTTTCCAGGGTATTGTGCGTGACTGAATTGATTTTTGGACGTTAAATTGGCACGCCGCGGTATTTGAGTGGAAAGTGGTCGACACCAAGAGCACATGGCAAGGCTGCCCATGGCAACGATTCAGATAACTGGTCTAGAGAGATCTATTTAGGCCAATAAACAAAATTGATTGTAACTCTAATGCTTATTTTTCGTAAGTTAATAAATGGAAAACACCAATTTATAATTTTAAACTGAAATACTCCATTCGGTCGTATCCTTATTTTTTCCGGAGCAAATACTTCTTCATAATTTAAATTCACATTTTAAAATGTTTTTTGGTGTTCGAAAAAAGTGAGAAAAAGGTATCTAATGAGATGAAATTGTCGATAAATACGTTCATATGGTTTATTTTTTTATGGTGGAATTTATTTAGATAGTTTATATATATTTTTGTTTTAAATACACTCTAATATTGAATTGAAATTTATACGCAAGGATATCTCATTGATAGGATTAAGAGAAGAACGCCGAAACAGTTAAATTTTTTAAGCCAACACCCAATGCACTGGAAATTGGAATCAACAATTGACAGAACAAATGAGGTTGAGATTCCGCGTCAAAATATGCTCTTCAAGAGAAAATTAAATATTTAAATAAAAATATGCCAGCATTCAAATCAAATATTTTTAGTTCATTATTCCTATTTGATTGAGATGAAATAATAAAATGTAAATCCTCCCCATATTTTCTTTAGATTCGTTTAAAATTCCAATCGGTGTCGAAGGTGGTGACATAGGACTTGTATGAAACTTCTCAAGATGTTACCGCTCTCTCTGTCTCTCTCGCGCCGACTCAGGAGAACAAGTCGCAATACGGGGCACGACACAGGGCCATTATTTTCTCATCCTTCGGCCAAATGCCCCACAATCGAACGAAGGGAAGATTACCGTTACGAAGAAGGACGATGTTCAAGGGGTGAAAGGTCACCTCCCCCCCACCAGGTCAGAGTCCCTCAAATGCTACGTTTATACCCCTCTTCCCTCCCTCGATAAGGTACTCATTTTGCACCGTTTGATTTAAATAATTCAATTTAGATGGATTTTCGAGAGAGAGAGAATGGCTAGCGGGATGGATGGGGAGTGCTGCAAAGTGCTTTAATTTAATCCGGGGCGAGGAGTGGAACTTGTCGTTCCCGCCCAACCGCTCAGAACTCGCAAAGGCTGCACAACTCGAATTAATTAATGCGCAGAGGACTAGGAGGGAGGGGAAGGGAAGGGGGGGAAGGCACTTCTGCGAGGAAGCATCGCGCTTCGGGACGTCACCGAGAAAAGAAGAAACGAAGGAAGCGCAGTGGGACGAACCGGTGTAGTACTCACTCACTCTCCACGCATGTATGTAAGTCTCTGTGCTCGTTTCTTTCCTATACTTGTATGTGTCCTCATTGTCTTGCAATTCGCCCGTCTCAAAAAACCTTCAGGACCCCGGAGGCGAACGGACTCATTTTCTTGATTACTAAGTGCGACACGTAAACGAGAGTGTGGGTATCTAAATCAAGGGAGGAACTCATGCCCACCGTACTTGTCGTGAGACGGGCTCGTGTCGTCGCACATGTAAGGGTGTGTGTGTGGTGGGTTCTTCGTCTCCGCAAGCCTGAGTGATTAGAAAGGGGAGTCCTAAGGGCCGCGGGGGTTGGATGGAGTTCCCACTCTTTGCCCCCGTCTCACGCCGGCAAAGGCGGCGTAGGGCTCTCCCGTAGTTTCCGCGCCGAGTGTATATTAATGGCTCGGATAGTGTGCTCGCGTGAGGAAGTTCCCTCCCGCAGCCCAATGTCCTTGAAGAGTTTCGTGTCTGATGATAAGGGCGCAAACACAAAACGATTGGGCTAGCTAAGAAATGCGAGCAGAAATGGCAATATAAGTTAAGGAAGAAGTATTATGTTGCAAAATTACACATGCTCACGGAAACACGCGTCAAAATGGACCCATATAAATCTACATTTACACAATATCCTAAGAGCTGTCGCAAGGGCGTGTGGCGGGGGGTGGTAGTTCAACAGCTATTCTACATATACATATTTTCTCAAGAACTTGACACCCCGCAATCCACCAAAAACCGCGTGGAAAGGTGGCGACCGAACACCAATCATGTGACATGCCAACATATATTATCAGTGTTACATGATTAGCGGCTATTCCCATGCCTACACTAAGAGGACGAGAAATCACGTTAAAAGAGACAATTCACAAATACAATGTACTTTATCTGCATTCGCCCACACCCCACCTGGCACGAGAGCGCACGGCGGGGCGGTGTGTGGGACTTGGATGGTGTTTTAAGGGAAATTAATCTTGTATTTTCCCTATTTTCGACAGCGCGTAACTATGAATTCGTGTTAGGTGCTCCCCATTCTATTGCTGTCACGAATAGTGCGCGGGAATAACGAATACTTGAATCTATCAGTTTGACAGTCTAACTTTCTAATTGTGTGACAGTTGTCGGCTTTGCTAATGTCATTAGGGGGCCTAATTACATCTCCAAAGTCACGCGCTTTATATCTTTGTTAAAGGACTTTAATCTAGCCCTTGATCTTCGCATTGCCAAAGGTTCCCAATCCAGATTCCATATTTAATGTGTGACGACACTTTGTGTCCTTCGGTGCGAGTTTATCATAAACCCTAGCGGCCTTTCTTTGCGCACTATTCAATTCCATAATTAATTTGTTTTGAAACGGATCCAAAACGCTCGCCGCATACTCAATGTGAGACCTTGCTAAAGAAATATAGCACATTTCCTTCACTTTTTCGTCGCTACACCTTCCCACTATATGTTTGACGAATGCCAGCTTTTCTAGCGCCCACATCGTGCGTATATATTTTCCCCAAGTAAGATCCGATGCAACGGTAATTCCTAAGTATTTTATTTCATCCGCCATGCTCATCCAAACACCTCCGAGTGTTTGGATGAGCATGGCAGTTTGTTATGTTTTCTATTTAAAAGAAATGCATGACTTTACATTTTAATTCAAGCCCTCATTCTTCACACAATTTTGGAATGTTGTTTAAATTAGGTTGTATTGATTCACGATCTGCGTCATTCGCTATTTCCCTGTTGAGTACAGCTTACACGGTTTTAAAGAAGTACTTAAAAGATAATTTGGGAAAATTAAAAAATGTAAAATGCCAATAGAAGCGCAGATAATACACGGTTTTAGCATTCATTATGGTTGGTGGAAATGAGTTCCACATTGCATCGCAAAAATTATGCATGCGGTTGTGGCCGGAATAGGATATAATTTTCGGACCATTTGGCTCGATTTCGATTAGTTAGAATGAAAATTTGACAGATAACGGATTTATTTAAATGCTATTACGAAATGCAAACCCGGTTGAATATGATTCGTAAAAGGAAAACGTTATTGTTAACTTCCTGCCATGAAATTAAGAATTCAGTCATGGATAAACAACACTCGCACCACTGCACGCGCATGCGCAGTAATAAGGTGGAAAAAAGGCACGCTACAACGTGTTGAAAATGGATACATTACGAGTTGCTATTTTAAAAATCATGCTTTAATTGACATTGTAATGAAATACTGAAATGCTCTGTCGATTTAATTCATTTATAATTTTTAGTGCAGTTTCTAGCTCATGTAAGCTAAGAATAATATCGCTCCTATTCTCCCATATTGTAAATGCAATACCACAATGATGGTCAATGGGTGAAAAAATGTAAATATTGAAGAGTAAAGTAGACCCTAAAATTTGGCCCGTTTGTTGCTTGCTTGAAGCAAAAGGTTTACGTGTTTGAAAATAAGTAGACACAGGCTTTACGTTGAAAACTGAAAATACGCATCACATTATGGTAACTCTAATTGGTCCATCGCCATCTTTAGAAAAATCAGTTATATTTCTCCCGTGGCTATTTAAGAAAAAAGGCATTAATTATTTACTGAGAAAAGTAAATAGTTTATTATTTTTAATACCACTCCATTTATAAATCACTGAGATATGCTAGCGTAATTTATGAAGGTGGAAATTACATAATTTTTCCCTTGACAAAAGAAAGAGTAATTTTGGGTTAAATAATGCAAAAAATGTTCACTCTAAGAAGACAATATTAAATCTACCGACCTTATTCACTTTAGTCCTTAAACACCGGATAAACTGCATTTTATGAAAGTTGGTCCCACCTAATATTTTTTATTAAATTTCATTGATGAGATTGCATCCGTTTACGTACTTATCGCAACAGTAGAGAATCAAGAATAGCATTTTGGTGGTTTTTTTTCATAAAAATGCTTATGTATTATCAGAATTAATATCATTACTTGTAAAACTACATCTCGGTGTCAGAATTCAAGCTAATAGATTTGCCCTCCAATTCATAACACAAACTCATTTTTTCCTCAGTACTCAATTACCCTAGTATCCATAATTTTTTTAGGAGTCTAATTAGTACATTTTCCGAGTGTGAAATCAAACTTATAGTCCTATAATCCTCACGTACTCTTGCTTTTCCCTTTTTGGGAATGGTGTCTGATTTAAAAGAGTCTTCCTGGCAAAATTCCTGTCACATTAATGCCCATAAACGAGCCCGTTAAAACTCTTTCTTTCCGCATTCTTAAACTCTGCAAGGATGTTATATATTCCTACAGAATTTTTAACCTTACAATACAACAATTTCAGAGCGTAAAAATAATTCACCGTGACCGGGATTCGAACCCAATCCCTTTAAGTCCGGACGAGTGCTTTAGGCGGTTAAGCTACCGAAACTCACCTGTAAGTGGAACAAGATGTCATGATGAAATACCGCACGTCATAACATCTTGCTCCTTTAAAAGCCCCCAAAATCTCGGGTGCAAGAGAACACCTAGAGGTAGCTTAACTGGCTAAAGCACTCGGCTGGACATTGAGGGGTCTGGGTTCGAATCCTGGTTAAGGCGAATGATTTTTAAACTCTGAAATTGTAGCATTGTATTTCACATTAATGGGATAAAATTAAAAGGTTACTGTGCTGGCATCTCCCGCAGTTTCTTGGACTCTTCTTAACACTATTTACTTTAAGATCTATTTTCTTCCGCAGTCAAGTATTGATAAACATAACTATTACTATCGACATAATGATCATTCATTTCTCAATCCAAAGTGCAAGTTTTATCATTTTTGTTTTCAGTTAGTTTCTCTGTATTTTGATTCCCTTTAGTTCGAATTTCATCCAATGTGACTAATATATTGCCTGTCGCATCTCTATTGGAGCATAATAAATTTCCGTTCGTACATTCTGACAGTTCTTGCTCGTTTTTGTGCAGGAACCAGGTTTATTCGTTTATGTGTCTTGCCTTCCATTTCTTGTTATAATATACTTTTTGCAATGAAGATCACAAACTGACCTCGCCCATGCTGGGCACGACCTAGGAGCTGAGTCCCTCAATTGCTAGGACCAATTTGTGTTTTAGGATGGGCCATAAATTATTTGGATAAATAAGTGAAAATTTTCCCGTCGCTATATCCTTACTGTCGTAGTATTCTTAACTGGAACTTAACGCAAAACCTGAAATGGCTGCCCTTATTCCGTCAGACACTTTTCTTTCGATCAACAAGCTGTCGTAAGTGACCCTGCCAGAATCATGTACGACTGCTGCCGCCAACACAGCTCTGCACTCAACAGAACGCTCCACCTCGTCAGGGTTGTCGGCGATGGAGAGGAATCCAAACACAGTCTTACTCTCAATTCCCTCAATGAGGTATTTCAATGTTTTTTTTTATCGAGAGAGGTCGCTTGATCCGCCTTAAAGTTCTTTCTTAGAACACTTCACGAAGTATTCTATAAAATTCCAGTGTATGCAGTCACAAACATAAATCGTATGTATGTTGGCTGTATTCATGCGGTTTAATTTTAAATGCATAATAAATGAAATAAGAATTTTAAAACGTGACAATTTTTATAAAATAAATATTTTAGTGAAAACTTCATGTTATTTAGGTCTAAAGAAGAAAATGGATCCATAAAATATTTCTCGTAATTTTTCGTTTGCATTTGATTGTTCTCCGATGATTCGTGGGAAGACATATCAATGGGGCTGATGGCTATGCATGTCTGGAAGCGTTTCGTGGAAAATAATGGAAACTTGGTACGATGTAAGCTCTTCATATTCGCGGCCCTCGGCACCAGCCAATGATTGTAAACAAGCACGGGTTCCAATCAAGCCCCGCTGCGTCCATATTCGCCCCTTGACCCGTCCTTTATTCCGCCTATGAGACAGAGTTATGCATGAAAATGCTGATTTTGGCAGTGGTGAAAGTTTCCGCTTCGCCCCCAACGGTTTGTCATTTATTTTTTATGGCACTTGACGTAGTTTTTGACTGTAATTACCATCATGTCGCACACCTACGACGGGTGAAGAGGCAATTGTAAACCGCAGTTGGGGAAACCAATGGGGGTTGTGAATAGTATGCCATCTGGTGAATCTTTTTCACCCATTTATGAGCGTTCGTTATTCCAAGCATGGAATCCATATTTAAGAAATATTACTATAATATAATTTAGTCCACCCATATATATCGTTCGAATCTATATAATTCTTAAAGCGACTCTGCTAAAATTTATTTTGATTGAGACTTGATTTCGTTTCCACTATCCTGATCTTAATATGTCAGCCGTAATTATTAACTTAGCAAGGAATCACCGACCGTATATTTAACTAATAATGAATTACTGGACGATTTTTTCAAAAATGGATGACAATTATAGATAGATAGAGGTCTTTTTTTGGGCGAAATTGAGACCTAATGGTCCCTTCTTCCATTTCACTCATCGTCGTATATATACTATATTAGGCATAAAATTTATAATCACGTGCATATATACACACACATACATATAGAAGAACACAAATTCACTATGCACAGATTTGCACATCGAAAAGAAAAGGAAAAAAATATATACACATACATACATCCACATATATATGTCAAAAGTAAGGATACATCAACACATACAAACATACTCAAAGTAAATGACAGTGAAGAAAGAGAACAATAAAATAGGGAAAGTGTAAGCAAAGAATGAGGTTTGTGAGAAAAACTAGGGAGAGCTACAATTATATGTATTATAACAATAGTTTTCATCTTTTAATTTAATCATTACCTTAAATTAATCAAATAAATATATGTTAAATTGACTTTTAAACGCCATGAAGTTACTTTTTAAATATGGCTCATTTCCTCATGGAATTTGAGAGCTTACGTTTGTCTCTCACTGCCATTATCAATGAGTAGCGTTCGGATAACTTTAAATAGTTAAAGACTACCCCGTCAAATATTTCGTCATAATTCAACTAGTTACTAATAACTCTGGATAAACCTCAATCAATTTCCTTGACGGCAGCGGTTTGTCGGGATTTGTCAGTTTTATCTCTTGACAATGATTGCGACACAAACACGCAATCTGACTGAAAATCAAACGAGTGGGCAAATGGAAAACATCGACTCGAGTCGGTTGCGTGGAAGCAGATAATTTGTTTGGTCCACGGCGCTCTCGCCGGGAGAATTCTTTCGGTGGGCATTGTCCCATAGAGTGGCGGTCAGCACTAATAAAATTGCTAATGGCAATTGGCTGATGCAATTTTCATGCATCGAACATCACGTCAAAAACATCATCCGAATGCATAATCGCTTCTGTTTAATCGCCAGCGGATGTGCATTTTATGTTATTCCGTTATAATTTGACGCTAAAGAAAAACATGATTAGGTCTATTGTTTGATATAAAACACCGAAATTGGCCAAAGAACCGTTTGTATTCCTTCTGAAATCGATCACTTGCTTTTTCATTAATTTATGAACTTTTTCTTTTCGATTTATTTTAAGGAACGATTGTAAAGGGTTAAGTGTTAGAAAAATGGATCCCAGTATTCCTTTTTCCTAAATCTTTTCCTCCATTAATATGACTTCAACCAAGATAATTACGTTGGTAATCTTAAGTCAGAGTATATTTTATTGAAAACGATACCTTTTTTCTCATTGTGTAATCAATGGGGACATATATCTAAAAACTGTCAATTTGAAATCAAAAGCTTATTATTCAAAGAACTTTTTGTGTACGAGGGTAGGCTGAAAATTAATGTACACATACTTGTAGACCACAAAAAAGGAGATTGAAATATCGAGCAAAAAGTATATTAAAATACAATTCTTAAGTTTCAAAATTATATATTTCTTTTTCAACATAGTCACCGTTAAAGATAACACATTTCTTCCAACGTGTAACTAGTATTTTCATTTTGTCACTGAAACACTCTTCCGACTTTTCTCGTTTCCAGGATTTGACTGCTGCCTTCACCTCAACATTTGAGATAGAGTGATTATCCTTGAGGTGTCTCCTGAGTTAAGGAAAAAATAAAAATCGCTAGGCGCAAGATCGGGGAATAAGGCTGTTCTCGTCTGTGAGGCGGCGTAATACTCATCGTGCACAGATTTTGCGGCATCCTAATTGTTCAATTATGAAGCCGATATTGAACCCTTGGATATTCCAATATGGTTTGCGATTCGCTTTTGAGTGATTCACTAGTCATTTTTAATCAAATCTTCGACGAGTTTGTGATATTTATCGTCTGTGGCAGGGATCGGACGTCCGCTGCGTGTTTCATCAACCATTATTGCATTTCCAGGCTCGCAACCACGAAATTTTACTACCCATCGATTTACAGTAGGCCTATGAACAGCATTGTCACCATAAACAGCCTTTAATCGACAATGAATCTCAGCGGGAGTCACTTTTTCAGCTGGTAAAAATTCGATAACAGCACGCTGTTTAACTCACGTTGACGTAGCACTAGAACACGTCTCCATGCTTCCACCTCTCAAAATACACTGAATGAATGTATCGACCTCAAACCTGCGCATGCGTGTTTAGGGGAATGTTACTTCCACATGCCACCAGGAGTGCGTTTTTGTAAGGTAATCTGGTTTGTGGTCTACAAACATGTGTACATTAGTTTTTACCCTACTCTTGTAGTTGCTATAATACAAGTAATGTTTTTTATTTTTATCATCTTTATTTAATTAAAAAAATTAAAAACCTAGACCTCCTAGCAGTATATTACAAAAATATATAATATCGCCCAAACATTCAACAATACATATTAATTATACTTTTATTTTAAGATACAAACTGATTTATTATATCATAAATACTAAAACAACCTCAATTTCTAATCCTTAGTCTCTGAAACTACTTTGTAGTTACTACGCCATGAATTTAGTGAGAATAAATCGTATTTCTAATGCGTACGCCACCACCGAACTAATCGGAACTAAAATGATTGCTTAAATGTGCACTAGCTCGATGTACTAGAGCGATGGTTGATTCTTTTTATTTTCATTTTTCAAGGCAGAATAAGTGTATATATGAAATATGGGAGGGAAGAGGGATGTTGTGAAGGCCGTGGTGAAAGGGAGAACTTTTGGTAAATGAACTAGCAAAAGAAGCACAGGGTGGAACCTCTCTGAAGTTACTACGAAATAAAAAACGCAATCCTTAGCCAAATGCACACGAATATGTAACTTGAGCAACATTAAAGTTATAATTGGTGCGTCTACTATGTTTCGCGAAGCATTAGAATATTTTCCAAAAATTGAATTTTAAAAAGCGGCTTAAGTGATTAGTATATTTGTATCCTTGTGTATTAATATATTTGTGCCCACATGGGTTTCAGTTTTCCTAAGATTACCGACAGAATTGAAAAATGTTCATCTACAGCGACATAATATCCCGCAAGCGCCGCAAGGATCTGTGGCGGGAGTTATTAGGTCACCACCCGAAAGAGAGAATAAAACCACAAGCTACACTTACAAATTCATGTAAACCTACACCCACAGTGGCGTTAATATTCATACGAAAACCTTATCTACTTACACGCATGCAAATACGAACATATACTATCCACTAACATACATGGTCAATTATGACAACAGTGCATATAATTTTATTGTGACGCGACTATCCATGGGAGCGCGGTAAAACTTGTCGGAAAATGTGGTGGGGGACCGGCCCTTCCATCTCAGCCGGTCGCCAGTTTGCTCCGAGTAGTTTGTGCGGAAAGCCGTGCCTCCGCGTGAAGTGTGTTTTTCGAATTTGTAACAAGCGCCCAGCCACATTCCCCCAGCCACACGTCCTTCATCGTTACCTACTCCCTTACCCGGAGCACCACCCCAGTGGTCCCCCAGCCCCCTTCCCGACTTGGCTCCGTGCGACTTTTGTTTGTTTCCCCGGATGAAGAGAGAGCTGAAAGAAACGTATTGGGAGACCGTGGAAAACATCGAAAAGCATGTTAGTCAACTTTTCTGAGAAGAGGGGTTTCCCGTGAAGAGGAGTTTCAGGGTGCCTTCTTAGGCGTGGCAAACACGTCTCCGCAAGTGCATTATTGATGCAGGGGGGAGAGTATTTGAAAGAATTTTAAACATTTGTACAAGTACGACCAATAAATCTATTTCTCCCCGAGAAGGCGCATTACTTTTATAGAGGGCCCCGTACACGTGCACATAAACCTACAAATGTAGTAAAAATCTATAAATGAACGTGTAAATTTGTATGTACATACTGGAGGAGGACAAAAAAAGGTTAATTCACCTTGTAACTTAGTGATTTGTTATTCAAAATTTTGCGAATATGGACATTTTTGCACGCAGATCGTGAGTACTTTTCTCAGTAATTGTGAAACGGTGCGCCCTCTGTGACGGCTGATAGGAAAGTAGCACGCGCGGGTATTCAACCGGCGGAGAAGACTTCATACGTATGGAGGCGCTCACCGGGACGGTGTATGTGTGCCCGTATGGGCCGACAATGAACGCTTGAAGGGTCGTGGGCGTGTTCTCCGAATGGGCTGGATGCCCTTCCTGCTCGCCGTCTCCAAAACGGGGGACGCGAGCCGGAAACCTCTCTTCTCTTTCCAGCGAACCCCAGACGCTCGTCCTCCCTCTTCGGGCCGAACCCTAGGGAGGGGAGACGCGTCCATCTCGGAGAAGAAGGCGTGGGAAAAGGGAGGAAGCGCTGCCGCGAGACTTTTTCGTCAATCGGAGGGTCGTGGGCAGGGATTTAAAAGCGGTCGGGAAGGCGAGGGTTACGGAAGGGGCGGTTTGCACACCGAGATTGCGATCGAAAATTAAGCCAAGAGAGGAAGACGGAGAGGCGGCGGAGGGGGTGGGGTCAGGGGTTGGGGGGTGTTATGAAGGGTTACATTAAAAAGGTTTTCGAAATGGGAAACGGAATAGGGGAGGGGGATGATGTGGTGAGGGGAGGGAGGAGAGGGGGATGTCAGGATTCCACGGGCGGGACCTTTGGTGGGGTGGGTTAAAATTAGATGGGAAGGGGTGCGAATGCAGAGAGGGAGGGGGTGAGTGGCGCTCACGGGGGGGGGGGGCGGAGGCACGGGGTGGAATTGCTGAAAGGAGAGATCCTCTCCTTGATAACGCGAGATCATTCTGCTTTCGAGGAAAGAGTGGTGCGCTTTGGGCCTTCTTCCTTTCGACGACCCTTGGCACTTGCGACGCTCGCTGTGCTTGCTCTGTCGCTGAATACACCTTGGCCACACTCAAAGAGAAAGGGAAAATCATTATTCGGAGAGGAACGTGATGGGTGGGTGGTGGGCTGGAATGAGAAAAAAATTATAATATAAAGGGATGCATGCTGGGTGCAAAGAACTATAAAACGCCGAGAAAAATGAGATTGAATCCTTTCTACGTATTTTTCATTTGTGGCCGCAGAGCTCTCTCGGCTCGGAGTAACGAGAGATACGTACTTCTATCCGTCTTTTTCTTATTGCGAGTGTGTGTATAGTATACATTTTGGAGTGTGTGTGTATATTTATAAATATATTTATGTTTTTTTCCTATTCCTTATCCTTATATCTATTTCTATGTGAATATATATACATGTACATATAGTGGGCCGCGGTAGTCCAGGGGTAGAGCGTTGGACTACTGACAGGAGGGTACCGGGTTCGATTCCCGGGCAAGGCACTCTGAGTACCTGGAGCTCCACCCAAGCTATGTGATTTTTCAGGTACCAGATCTTCCTGGGAAACCATAACCGGCACACGGAAAGGATAGACTGGATGGGATAGATAAGACCCCCTACTCTGGATTTCACACGACGGCGTGTGAATATTCACGCGCCGTCGGGCTTGGTACTGGGTGAACTCTACCATCACCTACCCAACCGACCTTCGGGTTGAATACTGTATATATATATATATATATATATATATATATATATATATATATATATATATATATACTTATATATATATACTTATATATATATATATTCACATAGAAATAGATATCAGGAAAAGGGATAAAAACGCATTTAAAGGACGAAGACAGCAAATAATCCGGGTAATTGGTTGCATATAAGACCAGCCAATCCCAGTGTAAATTACGTTCCCTCGATAGCTCAAGTGTTGAGCATCCGCCCGGCAAGTGGAAAGATCCGGTGTTCAAGTCCCGGTCAAAGAAATATTTTTGCGCTTATGGTTTACCTGATTCCGCCTTCCCCACCTCTCCTGTGTTCGTCCTATTTATGTGTTCCTATCCCTTTTCCTTAAATCTTTTGAATGAATATTTTCTTGGTATATGGCGGGATTTCGTGTTTGAATGTGTATATATTTCAACCATAAACACAGTAATCAACCCGAAGGTCGGTTTAGCAAGTGATGGCAGAGTTAACCCATGTACCAAGCCCGACGGCGTGTGAATATTCACACATCAGGGTAGGGAGGCCAGTTCCTTTCCCTGTGCCGGTTATGGTTTTCCAGGAAGATATGGTACCCGAAAAATCACATAGCTTGGGTGAAGCTGTAGGTGCCCAGAATCGAACCCGGGCTCTAAGGCCAGTTGTCCAACGCTCTACTCCCAGGATTCCATCCCCCCTAGGACCCACTGTGTATTTGTATATATTATTATTATTAGGTAATCTACCGGTTAAGGTAGGTTTTTAGATGGACACAACTATCAAATAAACATTTTGTAACTCCCCACCTAGCAAACTAATCTATATCAGGTCCCTCTTCATCTCTGTGTACTTCTTTCCTCCCTTCATCCCGTCCAACATCCCTATCCTGTTCCTGCCCTTACCTCGCTTGCCCAGCATTCTCCCCTCTTTTACCTTCTTCAACATTCCACTACCACTCAATACGCCTATCATCAATTTTTCCTGCTTCCACAGGATTTCTCTCAACAAACCCCTCTCCTCCCCCACCATTTCTAGTACTTCCTCATTTGTTTTCCTTTCGGTCCATTTCACCTTCTCCATTCTTCTCCACAACCACATTTCAAAAGCCTCCAATCTACGTCTATCCTCCTGCTTCAGCGACCACGTTTCCGCGCCGTACTTAGCTACACTCCATATCAGAGTTTTTACGAGTCTTGTCTTAACATCCCTACCCAACGTCCCCGTCATCAACTCCCTCCTCCTTGAGAAAGCCTCCTTGCCTAGCGCAATTCTTCTCCTTACGTCCATACTACTATGACCGTGTTGGTCCAATTGGAAGAATTGGACCAATTTGTATAAAAAATGTGTATATATATTTTTGCCAAAAGGATAGAGAGAAAGGCAAATGATTACTTAGCGGATGATCAGTTTGGGTTTAGGAAAGAAAGAGGTATGCGTGATGCCATTGCAGTAATGAGATCACTAATGGAGAGGAATATACGAGGGCAGTCCGATAAGTACTTAGCCTACAAAAGAAAAAACGAAAATTTTGGAAAAGTGGCGATTTATTTCTCAACATAGTCTCCTTTTAGCTCGATACACTTGACCCAGCGACGCTCCAACTATTTTAACCCGTCTGAAAATACGTTTTCTGGAGGTCAGCAAAATAGGCCTACGTGGCGGCGATAACCTCCTCATTCGACTCAAATTTCTGCCCAGCGAGCGCCTTTTTCAAGTTTCGAAACAAAAAGAAGTCGTACGGGGCCAAATCTGGAGAATACGGTGCGTGGGGCAGCAATTCGTAGCCCAATTCCACCAATTTGGCCGTGGCGAAGGTGGAGGTGTGAGCCGGTGCGTTGTTATGGTGGAAGAGCACTTTTTTCTTCGCCAAATGGGGCCGTTTTTTGTGCAATTCGGCGTCGAATCGGCCCAATAATGCGGCATAGTAGAGCCCTGTGATCGTTTTGCCATTCTATAGGTATTCGATGAAGATCACATCTTGTGAATTCCAGAAAATGGTGGCCATCACCTTTCCGGCCGATTGGACAATCTTCGCCTTCTTCGGAGCAGGTTCGCCGGGTGAAGTCCACTGTTTCGACTGTTCCTTGGTCTCTGGTGTGTACCAGTGGATCCATGTTTTGTCTACGGTCACAAAACGACGCAGAAACTTCGGAACATCCAAACGCTCTTTGATTTCACTGCGCGATTTCCCTTCCAAAAACAAGAATCGAATTACCGACCGACATTGCTCTTTTTCCATTTTCCTAGAATCCGAATCCACACCTGCTTTCACACGTAGTCAAAACAAAACTACGAGTCCGATTCGGCTGAAATTTCAACAATAGCCATCTATAACAATGTCCTACACGATAGTAAATTGTTCTTGCGATAGTGGTGCCATCGGGCTGTGAGGCTGAGTAATTATCGGACTGCCCTCGAAGAATACAATCAGGACGAATTTGCTTGTTTCGTAGATTTCGAAAAAGCGTTTGATAGAGTGAATTGGGAAAAAATAATGCGTGTATTGCAGAAAATAGGAATGGATTGGAGGGACAGGAGACTGATCCGCAACCTGTACATGTGTCAGACTGCTCAGGTGCGAGTGGGGAACGAAGAGTCCGGATGGGCAGTGTTAGGAAGAGGGGTAAGGCAGGGTTGCCCATTGTCACCGGTGCTGTTCAACGTGTATGTGGAGGAAATGATTAAAGAGGCATGGGAAGAACTGGAGGTAGGAATGAAGGTCGGATGGGAATTCGTAAAATGGGTTAGGTTTGCTGATGATCAAGCATTAGTTGCTCAGTCAGCCAAGGGGTTACAAGCATTGCTGAGTGAATTGGAGGTTCAGTGCGATAAATATGGGATGAGAATCAATATAAATAAAACAAAGGTTATGCGATTTTCCAGAAAGAAAAAGGCTAAGCTAAATATTAAAATAGGCGGGGAAAAAATGGAGCAGGTAGAATAGTTTACGTATCTCGGAAGTGTTTTGGACCAACACGGTCAAAGTAGTAGAGAAGAAGGAGTAAGTAAGGAGAAGAAATGCGCTAAGCAAGGAGGCTTTCTCAAAAAAGAGGGAGTTGATGACGGGGGCGTTGAGTAGGGAGGTTGTGAAAAGGCTAGTAAAAACTTTGATATGGTGCGTAGCTATGTACGGCGCGGAAACGTGGTCGTTGAAGCAGAAGGATAGACGTAGATAGGAGGCTTTTGAAATTTTGGTGTGGAGAAGAATGGAGAATGTGAAATGGACCGAAAGGAAAACAAATGAGGAGGTACTGGAAATGGTGGGTGAGGAGAGGGGTTTGTTGAGAGAAATCCTATGGAGGCAGGAAAAATGGATGTTTTATTGTATGTTGTATTGATCGGTATTAGTGGGATGTTGAAGAGGGTAATAGAGGGGAGAATGCTGGGCAAGCGAGGTAAGGGTAGGAACAGGATAGGGATGTTGGATGGGATGAAGGGTAGAAAGAAGTACACTGAGATGAAGAGGGACCTGATGTAGTTTAGGTTGCTGGATTGGGTTTTGTTTGGAGTTACAAAATATTTATTTGATAGTTGTGTCCATCGAAAAACCTACCCTAACCGGTAGACTACCTAATGATATATACATATATATATATATATATATATATATATTATTCGAAGCATGAGAATTTCTAATATTATTTTAGCCATCCGCACGACAATCTCTTCGTTTACTGCATGATGCAGCGGCCAAACATTTTCTGATTTTGGTCATTTAACTGCAGAAATATTGGTTTTCTTAATTATAATATCCTAAAGTTTTCATTTATCCTTCTACGCCGCAAAGTCTAGGTTAATCTCATATAAACACTTTATTTACGCTATATTTCGCTATGGTTTTTCTCGATTTTTTTTGGATCATCCGTTTGCCATTTATTGGGAAGAACTGAAATCATAGTATTTAAGGCTTTGATTGCAATACTGCTATACAAATTTAGACCACTCTCTCCCCTAATTCGCCATGTTCCGTCCTCAGCATGTCCTTCCACTGATTAACTCTTCAAAAGACATTCGATTTAAAATTCATGACAAGATTAAACGAGGCGTAGAAGTATATTCGTGGATGCATGTGTATGTTAGTTTTGATTACATGTGTTTTTGCATGTGATAAGTTATAAAGGTTTTCGCTTAGAAATGTACGATTTTTAGTATGTAAATTGGTGTGTCTCACGCCATTACGGCGATAATAGATCACTGAAGGGGATAATAGGATTATTCAGAAGACATATTCCAGAATTTTTGGACATATAGACGGCCTATAAATACCCAGGAGGGTAAAGTTAGGTTTGTGCTGTCTTCCAAAGCACCACTATTAGTCCAAGAGTTTCTCAAGTGTCGGAGGTAGGATAGGAGAACGTTTCTTGGCAACCTTGAAATCATGGAGACGAAAAGTAAACGAAAGAAACATAATGCGGAAATCGTTGAAGCGCAACAGGTACTAGGACGGATTGAATGCAAAAGAGATAGATTCATCCGAATATTACTTGGATACCGAACCTAGCGCTTGGAGTTAAAACCGATGAATTTTATGGAAAAATTGTGTCATTTAAATAATTGGAGACCTCTGACGATATTTGCAAGGGTATACACGCCAGAGTTAGGGTATTTCCGAGTGATTCTCCGAAGTGCTAACATCAAACAACTTTAGGGATTTATGATTGTGGTAGTATGTTGACTTCACCGAGCGTGAATGTGAAACGAACGCAAATAGAGGAAGAGCGGGTTGCATAATTGGAAAGACGTTCTCATCGTTAAGAACGTGTCACGCGCTTCAGAAATCAAGACGTCAGATTCACTCGTACGGATGTTCATTCGAAATGTTTTGACAGAGTAAAATTTTGAAATAATGGATTCTCGAGTTTAAGATTGTGGTGGTACAGTAGTTAATATTTAAGGAGTTATAGTTCAATCAGATGCTAAGAAATTACGCGTGTGAGACAGAGCATTGGTTTACATGCGTACCGACTAACGGAGAGATACTACTGAAACACTTATTTCGCGTTATCAACGGTACTTCCTCTAGAGGATACATACCCACTCAGGTCAAGATGGCCAAGATTTGGACGACTCCGGTGAGGATATGGCTTTATACTGCGGGCTGAGAAGAATGGATGTCTAGGGTAATCAGGCCTTGACCCTAAATGGTGCGTAGCGAAAAGTACTAGCAGTAAATAAGGTAATTCAATGTAATACTAGCCCAGTCTATTCATTACTTCCCATAGTGTTTGATTGCTGATATTATAGAAAGTTTATATAAAAAGTATCGGTAACATTTTTTTCCTGATGTACATTGCGGGAAGTTTTGAATTCAGACCGTCGTCGGTTAAGTGTGCACATGATCGCAGTTCGTATATTGGCGTTGATAAGACAGTGCCGGTGCACACACCACTATATTGCTGAAAATTTGGCGAAGCGGATAATGTCTCCGCTAAACTCGTCCTCCCAATGGTCTTTGGACGGACGACCAAAAGAGCAGAGTCGAGTGTCTGCTTGCGAAGACCTTCTTCAATGACATCGTGACGATTCCCGTGATGAAACCCCTTTACAGTCCCGACTTGACACCAGCAGACTATTATTGCTATTTCCAAAGTAAATTTCCCCCTCAAAGGAAACCACAATGGGACCCTAAGTGCCATCAAAGAATCTTGCAGGCGTACCCTTAAGGAACTTCCGGAATCCGCCTACCAGGGACCCTTCGAGCCGTGGAAAAGCCGCAAGGGCAAAGTGTGCGTCGACGCTCAAGAAGGGATGCACTTTGAATTTCTTTGAGGCATTGCTGCAGTAATATTTGAAATACTATATCTAATTTTTCGAAACTTTCCCGATGGGTTTTATAGCAACCATGTACCTTAATTATTGTTGTATATTTTGTTCCGCACATCTAATTGTTATTTAAAATTTGAAATGAAATAAATGAAGTAAAAAATATTCCTTTTCCATGTCAAACTCTTCCTCCCTCCATCCCCGGCGTTGGGTGCACTGAGTGGTTTCCCCTAGTCGCCCGCACGCTCGCCGTCGTCCCACGCGAATCCCCTTTTCCTCCCTTCCGCATTTCCTCCACGGCCTTCCTCTCTTCCGGGGATCCCGAGTCTCTCCGGTCCACTCCCTCCCAATTGCTTACTTCCCATCACCTCCCCTCTTCTCCCTCACCCCCCTCATCTCCCCACCCCCTAAAATCCGGAATCCCAGTCAATTTCACGCCTCCAAACTCTCGCCTTAATGCCAGCGCATCCCTCTGCACCATGACCACCCTCCCACCCTCTCCCACCCGGAACCTCTCTCTCTCCCTCCCCACCCTCGCTTCCTTTAAGTCCGACCTCAAGGATTGCCATGAAAACCGGAAATCGTATTTATGAGGTTGATTCATTTCCTCCCGCCCTTTGCAGAGAGGGGATGGCAGAAGGGCGGTACTTTTACTACGGCGAAAAGTACCACGGTGTTAATTATTCACGGTGACCACACGTAAAGAGGGATAATCCCTTCTTTAAAAATTTAATCTTCAGCTCTTATATTTCTGCACCCCGCCTTACCGTTGGAAATCCGCAGTTTTATATGAAGTTATCAACCTAAAGATGACGCAGGTGAGCACTTACTTTTTTATTTGACTCCTGAGCTTAAGCATGTATTTTTTCGATGTTTAATGAAACAAGGAATATGCATTGAGCATGACAAATCCCACCGCAATAATTTCTCCACAGGACAATGGGGATTAATCGACGAGAATGGGTCTTTTTTTTCATTTAGAATCTGTTTACGTTTGCATCGTTCCGTATCAATGAAGCTCCCTTAACTTATCACAATGAATAGGTTTTTCCGTCATACTATTATGCAGGAAAATCAACCTTATTACAGCATTTCTTGAGAAATCTTTCTCTCGTATTTAGGAGGAACAAAGAATAATTAGGACCGATAATTTTTCTTTTCTAAAATTCATTTTTCATTTCGTTTTTTGTACTAAAAAATTCAACATGTTGTAAAAATAATTTATAATGTTTTTTCTAGATTTGTGATCATGTTAGTTTTGTTAAAATATCCACTCATCATGGTACGTGTAGTCGAATAAATAGCGACATATTCACCATCGCTATCGGCTTTTTCATCCTTGTCAAATCAAATTACTCTTAAATAAAGAAGTTGAGGAAGTTACAAAGTAAAATGTAGCAGAGAGGAACCGTGATAACCAAGAAAAAATAATGTGTTAGACTATGATGTTATTGTTAATGACTCCGTAATTTCTGTTAAAAACTATCCTATGGATAGTTATTATGACAAGGATTTCATCTCATGCTCTTAAAGATAGCTTTTTACTATCAAGGCTGGTAAATTTATCTCATATGAAACTGGCTAACATTAAATCTAACAGAAATTTGGGTACTCACTTAGGGTGATTTCGAGTCAGCACTGATGCCCCCAAGGCCAGTGAAAAATTGACTGGAAAGAATGGCCTGTTCGGAATGATCCCCAACTCTAGGCAAGTTTTCCGAATGTCCTTGCAAACATACGCGTATCAGAATATCGCAATAAGAGAATGACAAATTTAAAGTATTCTGCCCTTGTGCTCGGCCCTAAAATCCTGATTTGTTGATTCCATACGTGTTTAAGAAAACAATATGCATGCTCAATGCGCCACGATGCAATACATTCCTAATTTTTCCTAACGAGGCATGCCTGGTGGGAAATTCGTCAGAAATGCTTAGAATAGTCCGACGATGATATTCATTCTTTATACCTAGCACTTTGACGTATATTTAAGTCTTGGTTGGGGTCAAAGGTCACCCAGACCGCTGGTCGCCTTCATAAACACCATTCAATAATGAGCGTAGTGCTCAAAGCTTTGTCCCAAAACGCTTTCCAAAGTATTTTACGAGTTCCAGGCGCGATTTCACAAATTGTAAAGGAAATTACATGCACGTGCTGACATGTTTTTGGACTAATTGGCAAATTCGTAGAGGGACGCAATTCGAACTTTATGCCAACACGTACACGGAGAAAACTTCTCGTAAGTTCTTGTTTCATGGCATCAGACGGACAACTTTGGGAGGGTACCTCATAAAGAAAATTATTTAAATCGTTATCTAACAAAAAACCCATTAAAAACGCGGGAGTCTTGACTTTCAACCTTTGATTAACCTAGAGATAATATACTCTCCATTGAAAACAAAGTACGATGGATTTCGCAAGGTATCCATAAATATAATTCTATCATTCATTCCTTAATAAATATAACATTTATTCTTTACTCATTATGGAGTAGCGAGAATGCGATATTTCGAGTTAGTGAAATATTAGAATAAACTCTTGAGAATATTTACTGAAGGCTGAATGAGGTATTAGATGGGAATTGTAAAATATCAATCACTTTTAATATGCCACACAGCGACTCTTTGTGGTGAACAGAGTAATAGGACACTCCTAGGTGCAATTTCATTAAGAATCTGAAAATGTTGAATAAATCAAACTAAGTTTTTCCGGTGGTCATCGCAACCAATTGTCATTCTTCTCCGATGTCTACTACGGATGCCGTGAAAATATGAGAAAACGATATTTTCCCCAGAACATGACGTTTTGGGAAATTATGCATCATGGAGGTGAGTGAGAATAATGGACCCATTTCTCTAGAGCCGCGTGTGACTCCGCTGAATGGAAGACGGGCTGGCGATATATTGCGAATCCTTGCGTATCCTCACGGTGCGGATTTGGGCCTTGCCGCACGGACATGAATCCCATTTGCGATCTCCGTGGGGGCAGTGGGAGTGGGGAGTCTTGTCTTCCCCGATCCCTATTGCGGCCAATACCTTTCAAGTCGGTCTCTCCAGCCAAAGGAACGCTCTGACGGCTCCATCTTCGAGCGGCGGAATGGAGTCCGTCGTCTTCCCTTCGATTCCCATTACCATTCCGACCAATCAACGGGCGGAGATTTCGAGTCTTGGCGGAGGAGAGTGGGGAAGAAGGGAGATGAGCGACTACTGAGGGGATGTTTGGGGGCTGGTCACGAAAATGGCAGGCGGAGGCACAAGTGAAATTACTAATTAAATTCAGATTCGTATGTTTCAGCACCGAGATCGCAAATCTCGCCCTCCAACATTCGTTGGTCGCTTGGACCATGTATATAAAATTCGAGAAATAGATGCCAGAACTAGCAGACTCAAGGACTCTTTCCTACGGACAATACGGGATAGCAGCTGTAGGGCTATGCATTGCAAAATTTCCACTTGCCACCCTCAGCGTCTAGGGAATAATTAGTTCCGCTCAATTGCATGCACCTTCACTAACCTCGTGTATTTTGTTGCCAAAATCCTTCCCACGTGACCGCATTAGAATGCCATTAAATAATTTAGTGCTCTTTACAGTATTTTTTGTTTTCAAGATTCTCATTTCATCCCTCGTCTCTATCTGTAGTGGGGGACCCTTCCGCTGTCTGCAGCGTTGTGCCACATTCCCTATCGGTGTCCTTGAGACCATGAGTTGCGATGGTGGAATTTCAGTTCTAATTTGCGCGTTATTGGATAATTTGTTACTAAATTCTAAGGTGAAATTTTTTGTTAGTTGATAGTATAAAAATTTGTATGCGAATAAGTTATAAAGGTTTTTGCATTAATACATTCGCTTCTATGGGTGTGGGTTTGCAGGTATATGTTGGTTTTGCAATTGGTTTTATTCCCTTTTGCGGGTGGTGACCGAACACCCCCCGCCACACACCATAGTGACGGCTGGCGGGTTTTTGTGTAGATGTAGATATGGACGAAATATTTGAGGGGGCCGCAAGGCGTGATCGGAAGTCGTCTAACATCTTTGCGGGGGATCGCTTATGGAGTCATCGCGGGGATTGGCCCTGGGGAGTTGAGAGAAAGGGAGGCGGGAGAGGGGGTGGATGGGAAGAAGTGGAAGGGTGAGCAGACTGTTGCGGAAGAGAGCACATGTCGGGAGTCGGGGCAGCAGATTCCAGGACCATTTTTCATATTTCATTTTTATTCAGAATAAATTTAGACCACTCCAATTTTAACTTTGAATTCTTCCCAAAGAGGGCTTATTTGGCATATCAAATGGTTTTCTGTTTCATTAATAAGATATATTTTGTCATTTTAACGTAGTAAACGAGAAGTATAGGACTTCGAAATTTTTTCTATATAATGGGGTCTGGAAACATGATGAATTTTCATCACACGGCAGAAAATCAACTGATTATCACTTGATGATATTCATATTTTTTATTATATTTCTGATGAGCAAGAAATAATCAAATAAAATTGAATTTCCACAGAAGAAAATCTTTATTACCGACTGGTTTTTATAGCCCAGATGGTGTTTAAGTGCAGTGAAAATAGTCGGCAGTAAAAATTCTATTCTATGGAAACGCAAGGTAATTTAATTCCTATTCCTCCTATCTCATTTCAATGGAGCTCTACACTGCATCCTCAACTATCTCTCAAATACCTTTGCAATTTGAGCACATCAAAAGTTGCTTCATTAAAATTTTAGATGAAATTTTTTCATGAAAACTTCAGATAATACAATATCATGGACGTCCGCCAAGAGAGTGAAGGTTAAGGATGGTAGACAACTTAGTTTTCTAATTATTTCAAATATTTCAGATATATCTCCCTTAATTTAGTTAGTTTCTATTCAGAATATACCGTCAATATTCTAAGAAAATACATCCTTGGAAAAGAGTGAAGGAATTGTAAGTGAAGGAAAGAAGGAAGGGAGGGCATTGGTTATTTAATTGACTTAGTTTGTTATTTACCGTTGCAGATTTCAACCTGACAACGCTCATAGTATGTTGTACTTTTTTTTAGTTGGGAAATTTCATCAAAATCCTCTATCACGAAACCAAATTCGCTTTATTAAAATCTCCACCTAGGAACGAACCATAGAGATACGAACTTCGTTTTCTACTGGATTCCTTCCGACTTCTTTTACAACAGCAGATGTATGTACTCCTTAGACCCCCAACGTGCCTCGGTTGACACCCACCCCCGCTAACATTACTTTAATGGTCTTCTTTGTCATAGCCCTTCGTAGAGATTCCTCCTGCCGCGACCCTGAATGGCAAACCGCGAGGATTTCTCCAGGGGACACAAGGACTACAAGCGCGCGTGGTGTTCCCGGGTGGCATTATAATCGCCGCGCCGTCCGCTCCGACTGCCGCCTCTTTGTCCACTCGACTCGGCTCCCGGCACTCTTCACCCGGCCGGGGCTGCCTTGCCTCCTCCCGGCCCCGCACTCTGGACGAAGAGGAGGAGGCACTGGCCATTCGTTGCCCGTGAGGCCCGTCTCCCGGCGAGATGAGCGTTTCCTTCCCGCCCATCCTTTTCTCCACTTCGCTCTCTCTCATCCCTCATCCTCTCTGAAGCCTACCCACTTCTTCCTCCATTCCTTTATACTTTTCTCGTATCTTTCTTTCTCTCTCTATTTCCTTCACCTTCTCTCGATGTCCGAATTTGATGATCGATTTTGCGGCTGACTCGGAAAATTCATTTCACGTTGAATTCGCACGGCGTCTCACAGACCGCGTTGGCGTCCCGGGGCAGCAACGTGCGAATCGCCAAGTTTCCGTGTTGTTACGTGGATATTCATGCGTCACCGTAAATGCCATGACTCAGCACTCAATAAAGTCTATAATTAAGTAACGAAACTCTTTGAATAAATCAGTAATCTCAGTCATTAAGATGTGGAAAAATAAATGGGATGGCCACAATTTCGTGCACCATAACTTCCACAATGGGGATCAGGTTTGGAATTATTGGAAACATTCTCTCTTCATGAATAAAATGCCACTCATTACGGTCAGGGGTGCTTGGTGCACTGAAACGTTGCAACCAAAAGACCGATTTATAAATTTTCAACGCTTAAATGGCGATTTTAATATTACATTCAAACCAATGATTTTGGAAACCCCTCTGTTAGAACAAGGTAGAAAAAGACCTCAAACGTAAGCCAATTTAGATGTCAGTAATTTAAACTCGTTCATTAACTCTGGATTACTTGTATGTCTATAAGTAAACCGGCGTAATTTATCAGCACTCACGACGCAATATGAGTACAATTGAATCATGCATTCAAGTAACTTTTTTCGGATTGTAACATCATGCATTTGGTCAATATTATTGTACTATCAATGTTCTGTTTTACCCTTCTTTTTCAACAAGGACAAGTCCCCGATTTGCCTCGCCATTGTAACCATGGGTCAGTTTATTCAATTGTATGACCATGATCAAAATCAGTCCTTAAGATTTTCTTTGCAAATTCCACACACTCTAAACCCTGTTACTTGATTGATGTATTTCCTTACCAAATTCGCTGCATCAATACCTTGAAATGCGTCGGTTCGAGACAATCTTCTTCTCCGTGCTAGGCCCTGCCACGCCCCCACCCACCCACCACCTGTCCCCTCTCCCCCCTGCCCGCCCCCTCCCGCCCACCCCAAGGGGCAAATGGGCCCGCAAAATGGGTTACGTGGTCGGAATCCTCTGGGGAACGTCTTGCTTTCGAAAGAGGTTGGAATTGCGGCGTGTGATTGGGTGCGCAGGATGGACGTGGAGGGGGGGCGGGGAGAGTGTGGGAGAGGGGAGGAGAGGGGATGGGTTACCGGACACACATCAGGGAAGTTGCGGGAGTCGGGTGTGGGGAGGAGAGGGGGGATAATGGAGTACCGACAAGGTTCACCAATTTTTCTGTCTCTTTTTCACGTCCTTAGGCTCCGCGGTCCACCGACGCTCTCTTTGCTCGTTCCATGTGTTTCTTGGGTTGAATAGATTTACGTAGATTAATCTAACCTGAAGGAAAAATTATAATAATTTCATTTTTTTAAATCTGGCGTGTGAGGTTCAAAACAAATCGAAATGCAAGATGTGTTCAGAAAATAACGGAAATTTTTAAATTTCGCGGGTTTGGAGAGCCCGATTATCAAATTTCTTTTATGAGATGACGCAGCAGTAGCTTTTAACGGAGTCATCCGCTAATATGCATTCTGTTATTATGTTGGTATACATGCCCCTAAAGTATGATAAAATTTTCAGCTAGGTTCATTGTTTACATTGTCCAATAGCAGCCGCTCTAAGGTTAGACACGTGATTTTATGAGTGTGAGGCGATTTTCGTTTGTTAAAAAAAAAGATCAAAGAATTTGCATCAAGCCTATTAGCGTAATATTCCTATGCATATGTGTATAGCACGCGCACACGTTTACGTGTTGGATGATTGGCAGTTACCATGGAGATAGCGAGTTGAAACGTGCAGAAGAGAAGGCAAGGGTCCACGAATGCAGACAGTAGATTAATGACCCCAATGTTTTGAACGGCACCGTGGGCAACCTAAAGTGTAATTAGTGGTATTAAAAGAGTTTTAAAACTTACAGAACTTAGCTTTTTTCAATATAAAATCCTAGTGAGCTGCTGGATCCACTGGTATAACAACAACGCAAATGTTTAATCACCTATGAGTTGGTTCGAAGGCTATTGAAACGTCCTCCCCGAACCGTGTCATCATCAAAAGGAAAAATAAACAGCGAGTCATTGTGACAGTTACTTTAACAGTAGATGCAACTAAAACTTCCATGAATTGTATTAAAGGTATCCGGAAAAGTTTCCGAAAACAGATTTAGTATTTAGGATATTGCGAAAATGCCCCAAAAATCGTCTAATTACATCCCTTGAACGTCGACACACCTTTTCCGCGACTCGAAGGCTCCCTGGTTGATGGAAGGTCCTTAAGAGTACGCGTGCAAGCTTAAATGACGACGGCACTTAGTGTCCCATGATGATGCCCTTTGAGGAAGGATTTCACTTGTGATAATAGGAATAATAGTCTGATGGTGCCAGGTCAGGATTGTGATGGGGTTGGGGAATCGTCTCGATGCCGTTGCAGAAGGTCTTCGCAAGAAGACACTCGGCTCTGCTCTTGAACGTTCGTCCAAAGACCTTCGGGAGGACGGGTTTAGCGCAAACCTTTTCGCCACATTTTCAGCGATAATAGTTTGCAATGTCCTGTCTAATAAAAGCCAATACGATCTGCAATCGTACGCACAATTTAGCCGACGGTCTTAATTCAGCACTTCGCGCACACGTCAGGAGAAAATATTTTACCGATAATTTACATACAAATCTTGTACGGTTTGTAAGGTGTCAACCCTATAGCCAAAAATTAATGCTTGAGGAATACCCAATGTATGTGTTTTTCTAAAATATTCATTATTGTCTATAGGATCGACACCTTACAGGGTCACAGCTAATAGCTCGCACAATCTTCGTTTCATAACGCATGGTGTAAACAGAAGCGCAGTACGGCTAATGAGAGAGTGAGTAATGGTAGAGTACGCATGTTGTCGAGCACAATATATGGGGTGACACATGTGGGGGCAGCTTCGTTGAATTTCCCTTGGCGATGAAGGCATCGGCTACTTGCCGCGACGGCTGATGTGAAAATATAAGGAGGCAGGAAAAATGGATGCGGAGTACTCTGATTGGCGATGGGATGTTGAAGACTGTGACGAATGTTAGGCAATGTTAGGCAAACGAGGTCAGGGCAGGAATAGAAATGGGATATTGGACGGAATGAAGGAAGGATGGAAGTGAACGGAGTTACATAAGTTGAAGAAGTTATTATAGTGTCGGCTCGTGTTTTGTAACGAGAGGCAAAGAAACGTATTGTTTTACGCCCGTACCGTCTGTATTAATTTAAAACTTTACCGGTTGATTACCAATAGTAATGATAGGCTAGGCGAATGAAATTTGAATTTTTTGGGTAAGCGAGGAGCAATTCCGCGTTAATTTGTGGAGAGGATCTGCAAAAAGTGTTCGAATATACTTGTGGAAGAGGTTATTTCATGATAAATTCTGAAGAAGTTACTTTCCACCGGATTGTCCGAGTTCAATATCCAATGCGTTAGTCTCACAAAAAGAAGGAGAGATTGAGAAATAAAACTTGCGAGTTGTGCATAACAAAGTGTGACATACATGTTAAATACATCCTGAATGGTACGAGCGACAGAAAACTAGTGAGATCGGTACCCCTGTGTGAATTTGAGGATGGTGAGGAATAATTATCAAATGGGAACTGTTAAAAAAGTATCTAGGAATGAGCGAGTTTGGGAGAAAAAACAGGTTTCACAAATTTTAATGTCGCACTTAGTTGATATTTTGAAGAAGTGGGTAGGCGAGATGTAAAAGGGAATCAGGTGTTCTCGAACGACTAAAGCGAGGGCGGCAGAGAGCAAAAGGCTCTCCCAAGCCAACGCGCGGCATTGCATGTTTCTATTATAAGGAGGGAGGCATCGTGAAGACTTCATTGAGAAATAAGGATATTATAGATTCTTGTGAATAAGCGTGACCCTTTAGCTGAATTTGCGAACATATGACTCGATTGTGTCACAATGATGAAAGAAGCTCCTGGTAATATAGTAGGGAATTACATGGCAGATCGGAAATGCTTAGTAGAATCTGGATGTAGGGTAATACAGTCAAAAACAGTTGACCTTGACAAAGTCCGCAACTTGTGTCATTCAAGATTTTCCGTAACGGTCGTGGTGAAAAAATAAAATAGTTAAAATAGTGGTGCATCCAGAAGGAGGAAATTCATCAGCAAGAACAGCGATCGTCGATGATCAGATCGCAGCTCTAGGTCCACTCGATGAACAATTTCAACTGGTCTGGATATGTAGGACATGCCACACTCCACTCTTCATCTTGCACATTTTTGCGGCCATTTTGGGAGTCTCCACATAACTTTCTAACCTTTCCTTCAATCATTTCTGTTTTTTCATAAATTAGGCACAACCCTCGATGAATATTGGCAGCTGATTATCCTTAAGCATCTAACAAATCGAATCACAGCATGCACTTCGCAACTGGCTGGAGCAAATCATTTCACGTCTGCGTTCATCGACAGGCAAACGACTACTCAATAACAACATTAGCTTATGTCCCTTCGTAAATACTCAATCGAGGGCGGGGAATGCGGACAGTTTCGTACTGACCCGCCAATGTTTGAGTATAGGAAAGCGGCCCTTACTTTTGAAACGGCCACCGTACACATACATTCATCTAAACACTATGTATCTGTGCGTGTGTATATATAAAAACCATAAACGCAGTAATCAACCCGAATGTCGGTTTAGTAGGTGATGGTAGAGCTCACCCATGTACCAAGCCCGACGGGATGTGAATATTCACACATCAGGGTAGGGGGGCCAGTTCCTTTCCCTGTGCCGGTTATGGTTTCCCAGGAAGATCTGCTACCCGAAAACTCAACTAGCTTGGGTGGAGCTGCAGGTGCCCAAAGTGCCTTGCCCGGGAATCGAACCCGGGACCCTCTGGTCAGCAGTCCAACGCTGTACCCGCTAGACCACCGCGACCCGCATATAAATATAAATATATATATATATACATTTATATTGAAGAAATATCTCACGATTGTAAAAAATAATTTAAACAGAGGAGCGAGATGAGGCTAGCGAACAATAAACTCTGAGAAACACATACAAATGAAACACACGTATTCTTAATTTTCGGTGGCTGAACCACCTTCCTTTGGGGTGAAAAGGAACTGAGGAAAAGGTTTTAAGGGGAGGTGGAAGGAATAGGCGGGGAAAGATTTGGGAGGGGAAGGTTTGGAAATGTGGATTTGATATGAAAGTTTTGGGATCGGAGGGGGGATGAAAACATCTGCGGTTTGGGGTAATCTATGTCTGATATCAATACCTGGCTCATTCCAGGATTCAAGGAGCCAGATACCTGTTTTGAGTTTGAAAGGAGGGTCACAGGGTGGGAGAGATACAGGAATGGAAAAATATATACCATTTATCAAATATGTTCAGAGGCATGTTTTGGGATTGCGAGCATCCCAATCAGGTAAGAATTCTGAGGAGGTTTGAGGAACGCTGGTTATTGATCCAAACATTTAGGGGTGAGATACACTGCTCAATATAGAAGGCAAGGCATAGTTTGGACTTAAGAAGATAAACTACATTACTGGATGAACACGAGGAATATGGAATTGGAGGAAGAGAGTTTAAAAGCGGGTAGCATAGGGGGGGTTCAAATTTATATATATATATTTTTTAGGTCATCTACCGGTAAGGTAGGTTTTTGAATGGACACAACTATCAAATAAATATTTTGTAACTCCAAACAAAACCCAATCCAGCAACCTAAACTACATCAGGTCCCTCTTCATCTCTGTGTACTTCTTTCCTCCCTTCATCCCATCCAACATCCCTATCCTGTTCCTACCCTTTCCTCGTTTGCCCAACATTTTCCCCTCTATTACCTTCTTCAACATTCCACTACCGCTCAATACGCCTTTCATCCATTTTTCTTGCCTCCATAGGATTTCTCTCAACAAACCCCTCTCCTCACCCACCATCTCCAGTACTTCCTCATTTGTTTTCCTATCGGTCCATTTCACCTTCTCCATTCTTCTCCATACCCACATTTCAAAAGCCTCCAATCTACGCCTATCCTCCTGCTTCAGTGACCACGTTTCCGCACCATCCAAAACACTTCCGAGATATGTAAACGGTTCTACCTGCTCTATTTTTTCCCTGCCTATTTTAATATTTAGCTTAGCCTTTTTCTTTCTGGAAAATCGCATAGCCTTTGTTTTATTAATATTGATTATCATCCCATATTTATCGCACTGAACCTCCAATTCACTCAGCAATGCTTGCAACCCCTTGGCTGACTGAGCAACTAATGCTTGCCATACAGCAAACCTAACCGATTTTTACGAATTCCCCTCCGACTTTTATTCCTACCTCCAGTTCTTCCCATGCCTCTTTAATCATTCCTCTACATATACGTTGAACAGTACCGGTGACAATGGGCAACCTGGCTTACCCCTCTTCCTAACACTGCCCATCCGGACTCTCCGTTCCCCACATATATATATACATATACATATATATATAAATAATTATATATATTTATATATATACATATTATTATATATATAATTATATATATATATATTATTATTTATATATATATATATGTATATATATAACTTAGACAGTAACACACAGCACGAGAACACATAAAAAGAAAACTCACAATAATATCTTGATAATTTCGACGGACTCGAGCTCCGTCTTCTTCGGAAGATAAGATATGACTAAGGAAAAGGGTACGCGGTGCAGAGAGAGTATGGGACGAGGGGAGAGGGGAAAAAACAGGTAGTGGGGGAGGGGTGAAGGAGGGGTATATAGAGGGGGAGAAAGCGGAGCGGGGAACAGGTGGTGGGAGAGGGGTGAAGGAGGAGGTTATGGAGGGGGGAAAGGGAGGCCAGAGGGGAGCGGAGATGGAATAAGGAGGATACGGAAATAGTAACAAGCGACACAGAAACTAACAATTCATCCACAGATCCCACAACACCCATGACCAAGGCATCACTCACCAAGTCATTAAAAGGGCTTGACAAGTCAAAACACAGGACAAGGATGACAAAATGTATGCGGATGAATAAATTGTCCCACCACCTCGCAAGAAACAAATCCACCTCCATCCATCTCAGCCCACCCCCCCATTTAGTGAACGACATTGAGGACCCGGATGTTGATAGGTTTTACACAGCCATATAAATGCCAATTCCATTGTTTTTAATTTTATATGGGTTATCGGATGGGGGAGGGGATGCTAGCACGGAACATTGTAACAGTGGTTGAAGGGGGTGTTGTGGTGGGAGGCTTGTTTTGGGATGGGGAAGACCCGCGGACGGGGAGGAGGGATTACATGAGGCGCGATGATTGTTCATCCTGAGGTTCAGGGGTGTAGAGCACTGTCCTATGTAAAATGCCGGGCAGAGTTTGAAAGTCAGAGAGATAGATTACATTCTGAGATGTGCATGAGGAGTGGGGGAAGGGCGGGAGAGAGTTAAAAGGTGGGGGATGGAGAGGGGTGGAGTGGTGAAAATAAGACAAGTTTTGCATCTAGCTCGCAAGCACGGAGTGGGTGTGACTTTGGGAGTGGGAGGGGATTTGGAAAGAAGCTTGGTGGATTTGAGGAGATCTGACAGTTTGGCGGGCCGTTTGAAGGTAACAGAAGGGCATTTAGGAAGAAGGTTGGACGAAACGTTGTGATTTTTGAGGATGGGGTACAGGTCTTTGAGGATTTGCATATATATATATATATATATATATATATATATATATATATATATATATATATATATATATATATATATATATATACATATACATATATTATGCGAAACTTATGTGAAAGTCTCACGGACGTGAATAGTAACGTATTTCAAAATGGCACCAGCGAACAAAAACACAGTGACACAAAAAAGAACAGAAACGTGTGAGCTTATTTTCTTTTTGGTGCGTTTCTGTGATTTTTTTTTGTTCACTAGTGCCATCTTGATGTACGTTTCATATTTATACATACATATTATATATATATATATATATATATATATATATATATATATATATATATATATATATATATATATATATATATATATATATATATATACACATACATATTTGAGGGAGACACATATACACACACACACACATATATATATATATACATATGTAGACAGTAACACACAGCACGAGAACACATAAAAAGAACACTCACAATAATATCTTGATAATTTCGACGGACTCGAGCTCCATCTTCTTCGGAAGATAAGATATGACTAAGGAAAAGGGTACGCGGTGCAGAGAGAGTATGTGACGAGGGAGAGGGGTAAAAACAGGTAGTGGGGGAGGGGTTAAGGAGGGGTAAATAGGGGGTGAGAAAGCGGAGCGGGGAACAGATGGTGGGAGAGGGGTGAAGGAGGAGGTTATGGAGGGGGAAAGGGAGGCCAGAGAGGAGCGGAGATGGAATAAGGAGGATACGGAAATAGTAACAAGCGACACAGAAAACTAACAATTCATTCACAGATCCTCCTCCTTCACCCCTCTCCCACCACCTGTTCCCCGCTCCGCTTTCTCCCCCTCTATATACCCCTCCTTCACCCCTCCCCCACTACCTGTTTTTCCCCTCTCCCTCGTCCCATACTCTCTCTGCACCGCGTACCCTTTTCCTTAGTCATATCTTATCTTCCGAAGAAGACGGAGCTCGAGTCCGTCGAAATTATCAAGATATTATTGTGAGTGTTCTTTTTATGTGTTCTCGTGCTGTGTGTTACCGTCTAAGTTTTTTATTCAACACTTCCGTGTTACTTCGAAAAAATCATATATATATATATATATATATATATATATATATATATATATATATATATATATATATATATATATATATACTCTAGCTGTCGTAGCCATTTTCATCAGCGCCATTCCCTGCTGCTGTAGAAGATAGAAAAGAGGAGATAAGAATGGGACGATGTGGAGAAGGCAGAATGGGGAAAGTGGTAGACACGAAGAACGGGAAGAGGCAGGTGGGGTGAGCGGTATTTTGGAAGGGACGGCTTGCAGAGAATGAGGTAAGGGAAAATCGAGGGAGGGAAATGAGTTAAATTGGGAAGGGATGAGATTAGGGAAGGGAATGCGGGGCATTAGATCACGGCGAGCCTTTGGGAGAGAGGCGGGCGAGCGAGGAGGAAAGAAAGGAGTGGGGCGCGAAAAGGGGGATCGGAAGTGGCACGAGGGGGGGAGGGTTCAGGTAAAGGGGGGGGGGGTCGGGGGGAGAGTGAGTGATATCGGAGAAGAGATTGAATGAACGAATTAATGAGACGACGGTCCCTCATTGTCGGCAGCGAGGAAATTTCCAACGATACTTTTTGGCCCGGGATCCATGCAATTTGCAAACGGAAAGCGAGAGTGAGTGTGCTTGAGGGCCTTGCGGCCGGAGGTGAGAAGGGAGGGGCGAGATGGAAGCGCGGAGCGGGGGAACGAACGGCGGCAAGTTGATAGATTATACCTGATATCCATCCCCCGGTGGGACCACACTAGTTGTGCAGGACTATCATAAATTATCAACGGCACTAACATCAATTCATTCTGCAATTATGAGGCATACATTAAATAGATGGTTGATTTATTAGTGCACGCACTAACTAATGACACGATAGACTTATTATCTTAGCGATGTCTACACCTATTTCTTATAATTGAGGACGTAATGGTAAACAATTTACATTGAGTGAATTTCAACTGTTCTCGTTGCTGGACTTAAGTGGAAGTTACGTTTATTACGTTGCCCTGAACCTCCGGTCAGTAGCCTAACGTTTTACCCCGGAACTACAGAGTTAAAAATATATGTATATATATCCATATATGTGGGTCCCGGGTTCGATTCCCGCGGAAGAACTTCAGCTCCACCCAAGCCATGTGATTTTTCGACGGGTTAAAATAGTTGAAGCATCGCTGGGTCAAGTGTATCGAGCTAAAAGGAGACTATGTTGAGAAATAAATCGCCACTTTTCCAAAATTTTCGTTTTTTCTTTTGTAGGCTAAGTACTTATCGGACTGCCCTCGTATATTCCTCTCCATTAGTGATCTCATTACTGCAATGGCATCACGCATACCTCTTTCTTTCCTAAACCCAAACTGATTATCCGCTAAGTAATCATTTGCCTTTCTCTCTATCCTTTTAGCAAAAAAATATATGCATATTTTTTATACAAATTGGTCCAATTTGTCCAATTGGACCAACACGGTCATAGAAGTATGGACGTAAGGAGAAGAATTGCGCTAGGCAAGGAGGCTTTCTCAAGGAGGAGGAAGTTGATGACGGGGACGTTGAGTAGGGATGTTAAGACAAGACTCGTAAAAACTCTGATATGGAGTGTAGCTAAGTACGGTGCGGAAACGTGGTCGCTGAAGCAGGAGGATAGACGTAGATTGGAGGCTTTTGAAATGTGGTTGTGGAGAAGAATGGAGAAGGTGAAATGGACCGAAAAGAAACAAATGAGGAAGTACTAGAGATGGTGGGTGAGGAGAGGGGTTTGTTGAGAGAAATCCTGTGGAAGCAGGAAAATTTATGATAGGCGTATTGAGCGGTAGTGGAATGTTGAAGAAGGTAAAAGAGGGGAGAATGATGGGCAAGTGAGGTGAGGGCAGGAACAGGATAGGGATGTTGGACGGGATGAAGGGAGGAAAGAAGTACACAGAGATGAAGAGGGACCTGATATAGATTAGTTTGCTAGGTGGGGAGTTACAAAATGTTTATTTGATAGTTGTGTCCATCTAAAAACCTACCTTAACCGGTAGATTACCTAATAATAATAATATATACAAGTACACAGTGGGTCCTAGGGGGGATGGAATCCTGGGAGTAGAGCGTTGGACAACTGGCCTTAGAGCCCGGGTTCGATTCTGGGCACCTAATGCTTCACCCAAGCTATGTGATTTTTCGGGTACCAGATCTTCCTGGAAAACCATAACCGGCACAGGGAAAGGAACTGGCCTCCCTACCCTGATGTGTGAATATTCACACGCCGTCGGGCTTGGTACATGGGTTAACTCTGCCATCACCTACCAAACCGATCATTGGGTTGAATACTTTGTTTATGGTATATATGCCTGCGATATATATATATATATATATATATATATATATATATATCCCTCCCATGGACTACAACCTTGTCGTGGTGGAAGGGCTTGTGTGTTCCGATGACCCCTAGAGCTGTGCTGGCGGGAGTAATAATAATTACTCCTGGAAGGGTCACCCATGCCAGATAGGTCGAAGGTTAGGAGCCAGACGAAAGGTAGTCCACGCAGCGTCTGTTCCTCAGTGAGGCGGCTGCAATGGCGTCTGACCCCAGTGGGGCGGCCATTAAGTGATGGTGTCACGTTAAAAACACTATTGAGGAAGGCAACGGGAAACCACCTCAATTATGATTCCCAAGAATATTATGATGGGCACTATAGATAATATGAGTCCTGGCAATTACGGGACACGGCCCAAGAGGCCGTGTGTCGTGCCCGACAGCGGGAGAGGCAAGGCTTCCGCGGTCGTCATCCCACGAAACCCTTGCAGGGAAGAAATAACTTCAGCAGGACAGAAGACTCAGAAGAAGGCGAAAGTAGTTAGAATAGGAACCTGGAACGTCAGGACAATGTTGAGGAGAGGCAAATTAGAAAATATTAAGCGAGAGATGGAAAGAGGTAACATAGTGGTTTAGGCCTCTGCGAGGTGAGATGGAAGGATAGCGGGGATTACTGGAGTGACAATTATAGAGTAATATACAGCGGCGGGGATGAGAGCCAACGAGGCGTTGCCGTATTTTAAATAAAGGGGTAGGAAGAAGCGTAGTCAACATAGAGCAAGCGACAGATAGAATTTTACTCGTAGAGATTAATGCAGAGCCGACGAACATGATCATTATTCAGGTATACATGCCACCGAGCAACCACAAGGAGGAAGAAGTCGATAGGATGTATGATGAGTTAGAGGATATAGTCGCGAGTGTTCCTGCAGGGAAACATTTGATAGTGATGGGGGATTGGAATGCGACGGTAGGCGAAGGAAGAGATGGTGGTGAGGTGGGGGACTATGGGTTGGGCACGAGGAATGAACGCGGGGAGAAAGCAACTGAATTCTGCAGGAGACAGGGGTT
>CM073778.1:96389125-96415920 GCA_037158775.1 Hetaerina titia | reverse complement strand
GCAAGATCTGTGCTAACAGTTAAAGATAAGTGGGGTAAGATAATAGTTGAACCAGGAAAAATCCAAGAGAGATGGAAGGAATATATAGAAACACTGTATGGTAAAGAACTTATGCCGACAAGGTTAGACATAGAAAAGGAACATGACGTAGAAGAAGATAGCTTAGGTCCAGGCATACTCGACGATGAAATAGAAAGGGCATTAAAGGAGATGAAAGCAAACAAGGCTGTGGGGGTGGACAATATTCCTGTAGAAATGTTGAAATGGTTAGGGAAAGGTGGGAAAAAGGCCATATATGGACTGATTCGTAGTATCTATGAGGTAGGAATCTGGCCGGAAAATTTTGTGAGATCGGTGTTAGTTCCTATTCCAAAAAAGGCAAAGGCTTCGTCATGTGAGGATTACAGAACAATAAGTTTGATATCCCACGCAGCTAAAGTTATTCTCAGGATCATCAACAAAAGGATAGGGAGTGAGGCAAATGATTACTTAGGGGATGATAAGTTTGGGTTCAGGAAAGGAAGAGGTACGCGTGATGCCATTGCAGTAATGAGATCACTAGTCGAGAGGAATATAGAATACAATCAGGACGTTTTTGCCTGTTTTGTAGATTTCGAAAAAGCGTTTGATAGAGTGAATTGGGAAAAATTAATGCGTGTATTGCAGAAAATAGGAATGGATTGGAGGGACAGGAGACTGATCCGCAACCTGTACATGTCTCAGACTGCTCAGGTGCGAGTGGGGAACGGAGAGTCTGGATGGGCAGTGTTAGGAAGAGGTTTAAGGCAGGGTTGCCCATTGTCACCGGTACTGTTCAACGTATATGTAGAGGAAATGATTAAAGAGGCATGGGAAGAACTGGAGGTAGGAATGAAAGTCGGAGGAAAACTCGTAAAATCGGTTAGGTTTGCTGATGACCAAGCATTAGTTTCTCAGTTAGTCAAGGGGTTGCAAGCATTGTTGAGTGAATTGGAGGTTCAGTGCGATAAATATGGGATGATAATCAATATTAATAAAACAAAGGTTATGCGATTTTCCAGAAAGAAAAAGGCTAAGCTAAATATTAAAATAGGCGGGGAAAGAATAGAGCAGGTAGAGCAGTTTACATATCTCGGAAGTGTTTTGGACCAATACGGTCAAAGTGGTAGGGACGTAAGGAGAAGAATTGCGCTAGGCAAGGAGGCTTTCTCAAGGAGGAGGGAGTTGATGACGGGGACGTTGAGTAGGGATGTTAAGACAAGACTCGTAAAAACTCTGATATGGAGCGTAGCTATGTACGGCGCGGAAACGTGGTCGCTGAAGCAGGAGGATAGACGTAGATTGGAGGCTTTTGAAATGTGGGTGTGGAGAAGAATGGAGAAGGTGAAATGGACCGAAAGGAAAACACATGAGGAAGTACTGGAAATGGTGGGTGAGGAGAGGGGTTTGTTGAGAGAAATCCTATGGAGGCAGGAAAAATGGATGAAGGGCGTATTGAGCGGTAGTGGAATGTTGAAGAGGGTAATAGAGGGGAGAATGTTGGGCAAGCGAGGTAAGGGTAGGAACAGGATAGGGATGTTGGACGGGATGAAGGGAGGAAAGAAGTTCACCGAGATGAAGAGGGACCTGACATAGATTAGTTTGCTAGGTGGGGAGTCACAAAATGTTTATTTGATAGTTGTGTCCATCCAAAAACCTACCTTAACCGGTATATTACCTAATAAAAATATATATATATATATATATATATAAAACCATAAACACAGTAATCAACCCGAAGGTCGGTTTAGTAGGTGATGGTAGAGCTCACCCATGTACCATCATTGGGTTGAATACTGTGTTTATGGTATATATGCCTGCTATATATATATATATATATATATATATATATATATATATATATATATATATATATACATATATGTCTGCGAAGGAATCGTATAGAATATATATATATATATATATTTAAAACCATAAACACAGTTTAGTAGGTGATGGTAGAGCTCACCCATGTACCAAGCCCAACGGCGTGTGAATATTCACACATCAGGGTAGGGGGGCCAGTTCCTTTCCCTGTGCCGGTTATGGTTTCCCAGGAAGATCTAGTACCCGAAAAATCAACTAGCTTGGGTGGAGCTGCAGGTACCCAAAGTGCCTTGCCCGGGAATCGAACCCGGGACCCTCCGGTCAGTAGTCCAATGCTCTACCCACTAAACCACCGCGACCCGCATATATATATATATATATATATATATATATATAGATGATTTCTTCGAAATAACACGGAAGTGTTGAATAAAAAACTTAGACAGTAACACACAGCACGAGAACATATAAAAAGAACACTCACAATATTGTCTTGATAATTTCGACGGACTTGAGCTCCGTCTTCTTCGGAAGATATGATATGACTAAGGAAAAGGGTACGCGGTGCAGAGAGAGTATGGGACGAGGGAGAGGGGAAAAACAGGCAATGGGGGAGGGGTATATGGAGGGGGAGAAAGCGGAGCGGGGAACAGGTGGTGGGAGAGGGGTGAAGGAGGAGGTTATGGAGGGGGAAAGGGAGGCCAAAGGGGAGCGGAGATGGAATAAGGAGGATACGGAAATAGTAACAAGCGACACAGAAAACTAACAATTCATCCACAGATCCCACAACACCCATGACCAAGGCATCAACTCACGAAGTCATCATAAGGGCTTGACAAGTCAAAACAGGACAAGGATGACAAAATGTATGCGGATGAATAAATTGTCCCACCACCTCGCAAGAAATAAATCCACCTCCATCCATCTCAGCCCCACCCCCCCATTTAGTGAACGACATTGAGACCCGGATGTATCTTCCGAAGAAGACGGAGCTCAAGTCCGTCAAAATTATCAAGACAATATTGTGAGTGTTCTTTTTATGTGTTCTCGTGCTATATATATATATATATATATATATATATATATATATACTACCTTGATCAAAAAGTTCCCGGAATTTATTCATAAAATTAAAAATTCAAGTTTATTCATCTAAATCTATATTGTCCCCTTCAAAGTAATCCCCATCGACTGCAACACACTTATGCCAGCGCTTGATCCAATCCTCGAACCATTTTTTATATTCGGTTTTCGGTATGTTCATCAGTGCTTCCTGCGATTTTTCCATTACTTCCTCTCGGCTGCTAAAACGCGTTCCCCGTAATGGTTTTTAACTCGATTGAACAGAAAGAAGTTACAGGAAGCCAAATCAGGTGAATTCGGTGGCTGTTGGATGGTATTTGTTGCATTTTCCGTCAAAAAATTACGAATAATGTTCGGCGAATTGCTTCACGCAAACGTCTCATAACGCCCAAATAATACTCTTTGTTTACTGTCTGGCCTTCTGGCAAAAATTCATGATGCACTACACCGTTGTAATCCATGAAAACCGTCAGCATTGCCTTCTTTTTTGACTGAAAACGACGTGGTTTTTTTTGGTCCCGGCTCATTTGGTGAACGCCATTCACTTGCCTGATGTCTGGATTGCGTGTCGTACTCATAAACCCACGTCTCGTCTCCAGTAATGATCCTTTTGATGAATGTGGGATCGGATTCAGCCTCGCAAATCATGTCTTTTGCGTCGTCAACACGGTCTCTTTTTTGCATGAAATTGAGGTCTTTTGGCACCAACTTTGCTGCTACACGACGGAAACCCAAATCATTAACCACAATGTCTTGGGCGGATCCATAGGCAATGTTCAAGTCCTCCGCTATTTCTCTGATGGTTAATTTGCGGTTATTGACCAACATTTCTTTTACTTTATCAATTTTTTCACCGACTTTCGATGTCGATGGTCTGCCACTGCGTTCATCATCTTCGATTGACTCACGACCACTTCTGAACCGCTCGTGCCACTGGTAAACGACCGTTTTTTTAGAGAATCGTTGCCGAGTCACTTTTCCAACATTTCCAACGTCCGTGCGCCACTAAATCCGTTTTTACGCAAAATTTAATACAAGTTCGTTTTTGCAAATTTAAATCCATTTCTGCAATTGTAAAAAATCGCCAACACACACAGAGATAGATGGACTCTTGGCAACGTAACTTTTGCAAATGTCAAGTTATGACACTAAGATTTAAAGGGAATATCAACAACAGATGTACCAATTTAACAAAAAAAACAGAACTCAATTCGGAACGATGGGAGCGCCACACGGTGGTTATTCCGGGAACTTTTTATTCAAGGTAGTATATATATATATATATATATATTTTATGTATATGATTCCTTCGCAGTAACACGAAAGTGTTAAATACAAAACTTTAACAGCAACACACATCACACGTCTTTCTCGAAAGATTAGTAAGGACTGGTGTCCTTACTAATCTTTCGAGGAAGACGTAGCGAAATTCCGTCGATATTATCAGGAAATAACGTGTTAGTGTGCCTTTATGTGTTCTCATATTGTGTGTGGCTGTTTAAGTTTTGTATATGTGTACAACGGGGATACCCAGATTCTCTCCTTAGCAAAAAAATCCTAAAACATTCCTACACCCCCAATCCTCCCTCTACCACTGACTCCCATCTTCTCTCAATGTGTACCACTTACTTCCATGGCATTCAGTCCCTCAAATTCTCCTCAAGGACCTGTACCAAATCCTCAAAAATCACAACGTTTCGTCCAACTTTCTTCCGAAACGCCCCTCTTTAAACGACCCGCCAACCTTTCAGATCTCCTTAAATCCACCAAATCTCTTTTCAAAACCCCTACCGCCCCCAGAATGACACCCACTCCTTTCTTGCGAGCAAGATGTAAAACGTGTTCTATTTTCACCACTACACCCCTCTCCATCCCACCTTTTAACTCTCTCCCGCCTTTCCCCCACTCCTCATGCACATCTCAGAATGCAGTCTATTTCCTGACATGCAAACTCTGTACGGCATGTTACATGGGCCATTGCTTCATACCCCTGAACCTCAGGATAATCAATCATCGCGCCTCATGTAATACCTCTTCCCCGTCTGCGGGTCTTACCATCCTTAAACATGCCACCCACCACAACACCCCCTTCAAACAATGTTACAGTGTTTCCGTTGTGGCATCCCTTCCCCCATCCTATCACCCTATAAATTTAAAAACGATGGAAATGGCTTTTATATGGCTGTGCAAAGCCTGTCAACACCCGGGTCTCAAAGTCGTTCACTAATTATAAAGGGTTGAAGTGGGCAGCTGCAGATTTGTTTCATGCGGGATAGTAGGATATTTTGTTTGTCCGCATACATTGTGTTATTCTTGGCCTGGGTTTTGACTTGTTGAGTCCTGATGATGACTGTTAGTTGACACCTGGGTCGTAGATGTTGCAATGTCTGCGGTTTGACTGTTTGTTTTCTGTTCCACTTGGGAATTTTTCTGCATCCTCCCTCTCATGCCTATCACATCTTCGCTCCCCTCCGGCCTCCCACCCGTTCCCCCCTTCCCCCGTCCTCTTCTCTCTCTATCGCACATACCTTTCACCAGCCAGTTTTCACTAGTCTTCCTAGGAAGACTGAGCAAAATTCCGTCGAAATTATCAAGAAATAACATGTGAATGTTCCTTTCGTCATCCCACGAAACCCTTGCAGGGAAGAAATAACTGCAGCAGGACAGAAGAATCATAAGAAGGCGAAAATAGTTAGAATAGGAACCTGGAACGTCAGGACAATGTTGAGGAGAGGCAAATTAGAAAATATTAAGCGAGAGATGGAAAGAGGTAACAAAGATGTTTTAGGCCTCTGCGAGGTAAGATGGAAGGATGGCGGGGATTACTGGAGTGAAAATTATAGAGTAATATACAGCGGCGGGGACGAGAGCCAACGAGGGGTTGCCGTAATTTTAAATAAAGGGGTAGGAAGAAGCGTAGTCAACATAGAGCAAGCGACAGATAGAATTTTACTCGTAGAGATTAAAGCAGAGCCGACGAACTTGGTCATTGTTCAGGTATACATGCCACCGAGCAACCACAAGGAGGAAGAAGTCGATAGGATGTATGATGAGTTAGAGGATATCATCGCGGGTGTTCCTGCAGGGAAACATTTGATAGTGATGGGGGATTGGAATGCGACGGTAGGCGAAGGAAGAGATGGTGGTGAGGTGGGGGACTATGGGTTAGGCACGAGGAATGAACGCGGGGAGAAAGCAATTGAATTCTGCAAGAGACAGGGGTTAGTCATCACTAACACATGGTTTAGACACCACAAAAGGCGTAGGTATACATGGAAAATGCCAGGTGACTCAGAAAGGTATCAGTTAGATTATATTATGGTTAGGCACAGGTTTAGGAACAGTGTGATAAATTCGCACAGTTTCCCAGGAACGGATGCGGACTCTGACCACAATTTAGTTGTTATGAAATGTAATGTTCGTTTCAAGAAGATAAGGCAAGGGCGGCGGGTTAAAAAATGGAATTTAGAAGCAGTAAATGAATTAACGAGGAAGGAGTATCAGGAGGCTGTAGAGAAAATGATGGATGACGGTAAAGAACTGAGTGCTATCGAAGAAAAATGGGAATGTATCAAGAAAGGGATATTGGAAGCCGCTAAGGACACTATAGGAACCGTTAACGGGAAAAGGATAAGGAAACCATGGGTAACGGATGAGATGATTGCAAATATGGATGAGAGAAGAAGATGGAAAAATGTAAACACAGAGTTAGGTAAAATGAAGTACAAAGAGTTAAACAATAAATTGAGAAGGGTCACAAATAAAGCAAGAGAAGAATGGTGGAAAACGCAATGCGAGGATATGGAAAGTTTACAGAAGAAGGGTGAAATTGGTGCTCTATACAGCAAGGTTAAGTTATTATCGGGAAGTAAGAAGGCAAGATCTGTGCTAACAGTTAAAGATAAGTGGGGTAAGATAATAGTTGAACCAGGAAAAATCCAAGAGAGATGGAAGGAATATATAGAAACACTGTATGGTAAAGAACTTATGCCGACAAGGTTAGACATAGAAAAGGAACATGACGTAGAAGAAGATAGCTTAGGTCCAGGCATACTCGACGATGAAATAGAAAGGGCATTAAAGGAGATGAAAGCAAATAAGGCTGTGGGGGTGGACAACATTTCTGTAGAAATGTTGAAATGGTTAGGGAAAGGTGGGAAGAAGGCCATATATGGACTGATTCGTAGTATCTATAAGGAAGGAATCTGGCCGGAAGATTTTGTGAGATCGGTGTTAGTTCCTATTCCAAAAAACGCAAAGGCTTCGTCATGTGAGGATTACAGAACAATAAGTTTGATATCCCACGCAGCTAAAGTTATTCTCAGGATCATCAACAAAAGGATAGAGAGTAAGGCAAATGATTACTTAGTGGATGATCAGTTTGGGTTCAGGAAAGGAAGAGGTACGCGTGATGCCATTGCAGTAATGAGATCACTAGTCGAGAGGAATATAGAATACAATCAGGACGTTTTTGCCTGTTTTGTAGATTCCAAAAAATCGTTTGATAGAGTGAATTGGGAAAAATTATTGCGTGTATTGCAGAAAATAGGAATGGATTGGAGGGACAGGAGGCTGATCCGCAACCTGTACATGTCTCAGACTGCTCAGGTGCGAGTGGGGAACGAAGAGTCCGGATGGGCAGTGTTAGGAAGAGGTGTAAGGCAGGGTTGCCCATTGTCACCGGTACTGTTCAACGTATATGTAGAGGAAATGATTAAAGAGGCATGGGAAGAACTCGAGGTAGGAATGAAAGTCGGAGGGGAATTCGTAAAATCGGTTAGGTTTGCTGATGACCAAGCATTAGTTGCTCAGTCAGCCAAGGGGTTGCAAGCATTGTTGAGTGAATTGGAGGTTCAGTGCGATAAATATGGGATGAGAATCAATATTAATAAAACAAAGGTTATGCGATTTTCCAGAAAGAAAAAGGCTAAGCTAAATATTAAAATAGGCGGGGAAAAAATAGAGCAGGTAGAGCAGTTTACATATCTCGGAAGTGTTTTGGACCAATACGGTCAAAGTGGTAGGGACGTAAGGAGATGAATTGCGCTAGGCAAGGAGGCTTTCTCAAGAAGGAGGGAGTTGATGACGGGGACGTTGAGTAGGGATGTTAAAACAAGACTCGTAAAAACTCTGATATGGAGTGTAGCTATGTACGGCGCGGAAACGTGGTCGCTGAAGCAGGACGATAGACGTAGATTGGAGGCTTTTGAAATGTGGATGTGGAGAAGAATGGAGAAGGTGAAATGGACCGAAAGGAAAACAAATGAGGAAGTAATAGAAATGGTGGGGGAGGAGAGGGGTTTGTTGAGAGAAATCCTATGGCGGCAGGAAAAATGGATGAAAGGCGTATTGAGCGGTAGTGGAATGTTGAAGAAGGTAATAGAGGGGAGAATGTTGGGCAAGCGTGGTAAGGGTAGGAACAGGATAGGGATGTTGGACGGGGTGAAGGGAGGAAAGAAGTACACCGAGATGAAGAGGGACCTGATATAGATTAGTTTGCTAGGTGGGGAGTCACAAAATGTTTATTTGATAGTTGTGTCCATCCAAAAACCTACCTTAACCGGTAGATTACCTAATAATAAATAATATATATATATATATTTATATATATACCTTCAAACACGAAATCTTGTCATACGGCGAACAAATATTCATTCACATAGAAATAGACATAAGGAAAGGGGAAAGGAACACACATAAAGGACAAACAAGGGAGGTGGGGAAGGCGGAATCAAGCAGACCACTAATGTAAAAATATTTTCCTCGACCGGGACTTGAACACTCGATCTCGACTTGCCGGGCGGATGCTCTAACCACCTAGAAAACCTAATTTACAGTGAGATCTGCGATCTTATATACATAAGGCGTATTGAGCGGTAGTGGAATGTTGAAGAAGGTAATAGAGGGGAGAATGTTGGCCAAACGAGGAAAGGGCTGGAGCAGGATAGGGGTGTTGGACCGGATGAAGTAAGTACACAGAGATGAAGAGAGACCTGATGTAGAGTAGGTTGCTGTATTGGGTTTTATTTGGAGTTACAAAATGTTTGTTTGATGGTTGTGTCCATCCAAAGACCGACCTTAACCGATAGATTACCTAATAATAATATTTTAGGTATATGTGTATGGTAACAATGTACATATTATAATTGCGGTTAAGGTAGGTTTTTGGTATGAAACAACAACCAAAAATTTCTCTTCTTTTCTATGAAGACTCCTAATATACTACTCTACAACAAGCCTCTCTTCATCTCCGAATACTATATACCTACATCTGATCCAACATCCCTATCCTGTTCCTTCACCTTTCTCATTTGTCTAATATTCTCCCCTCTATTACCTTCTTCAACATCCCACTGTCGATCAATACTCCCTTCATCCATTTTTCCTGCCTCCTTAGGATATCTCCCAACAAACCCCTCTCCGCACCCACCATCTCCAATACTTCCTCATTTGTTTTCCTTTCGGTCCATTTCACCTTCCCCATTCTTCTCCACACCCACATTTCAAAAACCTCAATTCTACGTCTATTCTCCTGCTTCAGCGACCATGTTACAAAGCCGTGCTGGCTATGTTTCATTTTCGTTTTGCCCTCCTATTTTAATGTTTAACTTTTTTAGCCAATCTCCTTCTGGAAAATCGCATAAACTATGCCTTATTTATAATGATTCTCTTCTCGTATCTATCGCACTGAATTTCTAATTCACTCACCAATGCTTGCAGCCTCTTGGCCGACTGCTAAAATAGAACTGATCATCAGCAAACATAACTGATTTTATGAACTCCCCACCGATGTTTAATCCATAACTCCAGCTGCTACTAAGCCTCCTTAATTATTTCCTCCACATATACGTTGAACAGCACCGGTGAAAAGTATAATCCTTTCTTTAATCCTGTTCCTAACACTGCCATCCGGATTCTCCATTTCCTCCAGGTTCTCACTATCTGGCGTAAAATCATGACTATCTCTATCGAAACCGGGGTCAGTAAATTTATATATGTGTGGAATAGCAGAGTGTTTCTACGAATCAGGAAGGAGTTCCACCTAGTTACGACATCCACTATTTCATCTTCTCGAGCATTTGAATTTTTAAACACAAGTGTTTGAACGCAGTTACTGATATTAAAATTCAAATAATTCCATTTAATATAACCCATTATATTCTTTTTGACGTCCGTTCATTGGTATTCATGTACTGTGAATTGCAATAAAACTGAACAATGAGCGAAAATGGGTAAAGATCAGATGTAAGTAATAGAAAGTGAAAAACGGACAGATATCAAAGAGAAAATGGATTTAATGTGAAAATGAATGTTAAATTCGATAGGGTTTCCGAGAATGCAATGACAAAGTCCTCGTAAGTGGCACGCTATTTCTAATTGATTTCAGGTTTGCTGTTTAAGAGTAGCTTTTCATTATGTAGAAGCTATTTTGCAATAACATCCAAAATTATTTTCTTGTCCTGATTTATGCTTAATTTAATTTTTCCTGTAGCAGGTTTTTTTAGGGGCTCCACGATGATATTAATTATCTGTCACCCGTTTATCTCCTCGGCTGGAGCCTCCCCTGAGGGTAATTGAATAATTTATCTTCCTTTTTTATGCTCTCTGGATCCTCGGTCTTCAACTCTCTTCCGGTCGGAGCTCTTTGTTATCAATTTTCCAGGATGTATGTAGGCTTGGCAACCACATGTCGCTAATTCTCTTTCTGCGATAACCTTTTTTATAATGAATTACTTTTTTCTTAATTCACATTCCCTATCATATCTATCTTTTATTCGCGAGGCTTCTCTAATGTGTGAATGAATATTTGGGGCTACATTATAAGAGAAGGGTCAACTGAATTCAATTAAGCGAACATCCCATTCCTTTCGAGAACGGCTACACATACATGACCATTCTCTATTAGCTTTGACGCCGCTAGAGCACAACATTTTGACAACAAATTGAGTAGTTTCAGGCGTTATGTGGTGGAAGTCGAGCATAATAAAGGATTTTCCACAAGATAAGTTTAATTGTACGACCGGGTTTCGATGTGTTGCATCATCTTCAGGATGATGAGAAGATGATGTAATGCATCGAACCCCGGTACTACTATTAAACGTACCTTGTGGAAAATTGTTAATTTCTTTTCTCCATTAGTTTGACAACGGTCAATGACTGTCTACGTATATGTGTATGGTTTTCCTGTCCAAGTTCGAATGGTTGAATATGTTGAATAGGGGAAAAACAGGGATTGATTATGTCGCCAGCAGACTAATTTTTGCAACTAATTAATTTTGCTTTTGAAAACGTCTTCTGAGAAAATTTTAGTCAAGAATGTCGAATAAACCTCAAGAGCAGCACATGCGAACATCTAAAGTGTTCTTAGAAAAATTTCATCGCTCTCAAATTCGAATTAATTCCGAATTGCAAGTCGTCAAATTTCACCATACTTCTATTAGCCCAGGACATGGTCCACTCATTTGAGCTTCCGCGCGTGCTCTGTTTTACGTTGACGTCGTCAAGATGCGACCGCTAGATGCGGACGGCAACGATTGGGAAAGTGCCAACAGTTGCCCTCTGTTGTGTTACACTCAATTTCACTCATAGTCATCCAAACGTGCTTCGTCATCTGGCCTCACCCGTAAGAAGAAATACACAGGTTCATGGAACACCTAAATGCACAGCGCAGTAGCATCCAGTTCACGATGGAGATGGTAAAAGGAGGACGATTACCATTTCTTGGCGTAATATTAAAGAGAAGAATCAACGGGAACCTGGGACATGGCGTCTACAGGAAGTCCACCCACACGGAGCGGTACCTCATTGCCAACTCGCATCACCATCCACCTCAAAAAGTCGCTTTGATGTCCACTCTCATGCACCGAGCGTACCCGATATACTATCCGACTCGAAAAAAGAATTAGATTAAGTCCAGAGGAAATTCGCTAGATTCTTGAAAAATTGTCATAGTAAAAAGACGGGTGTTACAGACCTTTTTAGGGGATTTAGGCTGGGAGCCACTTGAGATGCGAAGAGAGCAAGCGAGACTTTGACTTTTAGAAAGATTCAGAACCAACGAGTTTATAACAATGGCACAAAAGGAATTATAATGGCCCCACACTACTTAGGTAGATCAGACCACAAAGATAAAATAAGGGAGATAGATTCCAATACAGATAGATTCAAATACTCATTCTTTCCCAAAACAATCAGAAATCATACTATTAAGAAACCAAAATCACTTTAGAAATTTAAAAGGCATTCGATTTAAAAGTCTACGATAGACAAGATTAAAAGTGCGTAGACATAAGGCATATTCGTAGATGCATGTGTATGCTAGTTGATAGTGTATGTATTTGCATGCATGTAAGTTATAAATGCTTTTGAATTAATATGCCTTTGCGTAGGTAGATTGGAATTAATTTGTTGATTTAGCATCCGGTTTTATTCTATTTAACGATTGGTGACACAATACCCTCCACCACACGCCCTTGCCGTGGCTTGCGGGGAATTATATAGATGTAGATGTAAGTTGGTATTATCCATTTTATCAGAAAATCATCATCTACTTTACCCAAGCAATATTGGGCGAAGTTGTGATAAATGTTCGCCCGATTCGATCTTTTCGAAGAAATCTACCCAATAAAATTCATTCGTCGAATCTTTGATTCGAGATTTTCACGAACGGACCCTTCACTTGATTCCCACAGCAGTTCTTCATGTCTCCCGTCCTCGGTTGGATTTAAGGCTTCTCCATCATGCCTTCGTCAAATGAACCCCAAACTCTCGTGCAATCACAAACTGCCTCACTACAACGAGATAACGTCTTTCTTTCGCCCACTTCTCCACTTTTTAAGTCCACTGGGTTCGTGCAATGGAACCGTGCTTCTTAATGGCGACCATCCGCGCGGTGAAATTTCTCGGAGTCGGCCCCACCCCCTCCTCGAGAGAAAAAGTTTGAAGAGGCAATCCAAGTGCTTGCCGTGGGTCTCGCCCCCTTCGCCCTTCAATCGCCTCTCATTCACTCCCCTCCCACCTTTCTTTCACCACACGCAACTGCCACCACCTCCTCCCCTCCTCCATCTTCAGTCCTCTTCTGGCAAATCCCCGACACCCACGACTCCTCTCTCCCCCCTTCGATCCCTCGGAAAACGCTTGAAGATGATCGCCGAAATTGTGTAAACAACCTTCACGATTGAGGTTGAGATCATCTGCATAATACCCCGCAAGCCGCCGCAATGGCGCGTGGCTGGGGGTGTGAGGTCAGCACCCATAAAAGGGAACAAAACCACATGCAAAATCAACACATCCCTGCAAACCTACACCCACAGTTGCGTGTACATTCATGCAAACATCCATTCAACTTACACGCATACAAATACATATTCTATCAACTAGCAAACAATTGTTTCTAAGAAATGTATTGATACATGTAAATGTGTATTCAATTACGTGCAAGCTAGAATTTATAAAATTAAGAAGGCGAAATTCCTCTACCACATGGACATGCAACATGCAATAGCCTCCTCCCTAAGGACACAGATAGGGAATGTGACCCAACGCTGCAGGTAGCGGGAGGGTTCCCCCACGGAGAGAGACGATATATGGAAAGGGAAACTTAAAAACGGACAAAGCAGGACAAGTAATACTGTTAAGAGTAATACATTAGTTAATGCTGTTGCTATCCCGTATTGCCCGTGGGAAGAAGTCCTTGAGCCTGCTACTTCTGGCGTCTACGTATTTCCCGAATTTTATAAATTGATCTATCTCTTAGTGAGAATCCATGCGACCAATGGGATTAGTGAGAACTGGGCGCTCACTTACGCTGACAATCACGTGATCTGTGGTGAATTAAACGCATAGAAGCATAGCAATTCAAATTTTTCTAATTTATTGAGTGAATTGACCCCTTGTTTTGAGTTGGGTCCTCCTCCAGCGTGAATGCAAGTTTTCACGTTATTTTATATATTTTTACTGAATATTTTTTCCTTTCTCTTTTCTCTCCCATATCCTCCCTTATCCCCCACCCTTCCCGCTTGGTGTTTGCACCCCCTGCCCCACACCTTTTAGGTGGATCGCGGGGTATTTATGTTGAAGTTGATGAAAGTGAAAACCTAATCACGGATCCCAGTCCACATGTCGCGGGATTTTATATTGCAGCGCACATTTTAACAGCTCACAGTGGGCAAAGTAGAAGAACCACAGTCTGCACACACTACCCAGCAGGATGCGTAGTACTGAGTGTGGGGACGTTTAGACGCCAAGATCGCCATCCTCTAACCACACCCACTGCCGCGCTAGGCCGAAACGTAAGTTACTCGTAATTTTCACACCAACCACAAATATTGATAATTACTATGGTGCTTCTTCAGCTTGAGTGGCTTTTTGAAAAAGAGCGGTAATTGTGCGTGGGTTGGGCCAAATGAGTGTAAGAGCAAAGGGAAAGACGATAAAGGCTGGGAAAAACAACAGAAAGACATCAGAGTGAGAAAATCCAATCAATTTTTCTCTAGTTATTTTCACTCAAGAAACAAAACTGAAAACTTCTATAATTGCTCCCCATAGACATTTTTAATATATTTGCATTTACACAAATTACTGTAAAGAGGCCGTTAGGTTCTGGGTTTTACGAGAGATATTCAGGAAGTAAATTCCGTTTTCGTGTAGCGTGAGAAGTAATGAAGGGAGCCGAATGGTCGCTGTATTGACCCATAGAGTAGTTCAATTCTTCTCGACCTGCTGTGAATGTCAGTAGGCGCCGCTAGTCGTTTGTTTTAGATAGCGAGTCACGAAAAAGTTCGTGAAAAACGGCGATATCTGAAATCTTCTGAAAGTTTTCAACAGATTTCTACGTCTCCGCTGGATAGGAATACGACTGAAAAGTTGTTGGCCACTGCATGTTTTGTGCTCGTCTCGTCGAGGAGCTTCAGGATGCCGTAATTCGTCGGCTGCGATCTCAGGCGGCAGAAATTCATGATAAATGAATTTGAAAACTAGTTCAGAGATATGGAAAATGTTTAAAGAAATTTGGCGAATATGTATCTACATTTACACAATACTTCGCAGGCCGCCACAAGGGTGTGTGGTGGGGGGGTGTTAGGTCACCGCCCGTTGACTAGAATAAAACCACATGATAAAACAAATTGTTACCTCTACGCAAATATTAGTTTGTTCATGGACTCAAAAAACCAACGAAAGAAACTACATAAATGCGACCATACGTGTGAAATTGTAGTGATATGTACTTAAGAAATAAATATATTTGTTGTATCTATTACAGTGTATTTTTTACATCGTAATGAGGAGGTTACTTTCTGGACAATCCTGGTTACTTCAAAGATTTCTATGTGAATTGCTGAATTCCTTCATCTCAAAATTACTTATTTTACCTTAACCACTTACATGTATCTTCTACGTGCGTTCGCTTCCGTTTCTTAAAATTCGAGTATTCCTTTAAATATGCGCAACTTGTTTTCCTGAATAGCGATAGTCCATCGTCGGTGGCATGTGCATCCGTACTCGCAAGATGTAACCAACCTTCGCAGGACGGACTCAACACACCACGCTCTGATATAGCCATGTGATTGTTAATTCACGGAGGATGGGTCTCGGTGGATTTTCGGTTCATAATGCACTTAATAATCCAACTAAGATTTCTCGTCATCAATGATGATCTTGCTGCTAATATTTCCCAAAATTTACAATTTGGTACTGACAAATGTGAACAGTTACCTACTTTTCGTGACCATTCTCTCAACATGAAATTACTAATGACTTTTGAATGATATCTCAGGACTAATAAATGTGTTCATAATGTTATAAGGTGGCTATCGCTATCACTGTCGCTTTCTGTGCATTTTCTTATTAGATAGACGTTTGTGGACGATAGAAGCGATCATTTCATTCAATGTAAGAGACTATGCCATAAAATTGGAGAAAAAGTACAAATTGTAGCCAGTAAAAATGTACACCTCTAATTTACATGGTAAATTTATATTTGTATTATTGAACTTATTTATTTTTTTATTTAGATTTATCTTCGCCATGCCACGGAAATATTTTACTGCCACTGTAGTCGAAAAAGAAATGAGTAATCGTAAGGTGCATAAGGATTGCATGTTGTTGCTTGCAAGTATTTTATTTCGTGTGCTTAACTTTGCTTCAGTGCATGACGAAACTAATATTGGTGTAGACGTGTCATGATTGGGGTTGTGCATCAATGGCTGGGGACTGTGAGAACTGGTCACTTTTATGGGTTGCGCAGGGGTTGGAGTAATTGCGTGAGGGCGGGGATGGGGAACACGCCACGCCTCCTGCCGGGGGACAGACGAAGTAATATGTGAGCCTCTAATCCGGGCGAACGTCTCAATTGCCGTCGTGAATCTGAAGGGGGGGAGAGGGTGTGGGGGGGCTGTGGGGGGGAGGCTGTGTCGGCTGGGGGACGGGAGAGATAATGGCAGGAGCGTTTCCGAGCGTTCCGCATCTGACCCTTTGCCACCCACTCGAATATATATCCTTTTCTCGTTTGACCGGATCCCCTGAGGAAGGATTTCGAAATTCGGGTGTGGGGAGGGAAGGGGGTTTGTCGAACTGATATTGGCGGGGGGGGGGGGGTAAAATGGGTTTGCGAGGGTGAGAAGGGAGGGAGAGGAAATAAATCATGTAAGCGGTGGACCATGGGGGTGGGAGGTGACCCTCGAAAAATGTTTCAAGTGATCATATCTGCGCACGATATGAAATACGCGTTTGCATTTGAATGTTATTCTCGCCATGGCAAACGGGTGAACGACATGGGACTCTCATCTCGGCACTCATAGTCAACACTGATTTGATTAATAATATCCCCAACTGACGGAGGCAAGAGAAACATTGGCATACGAAAGAACGATTAAGGGTGGTGCCCACCTGGTGGCTTGCGTTGCATAACGAGACCCTCGATGACTACTCGCCTTGTGTTATGCTTCTACTCCTGATTGACGTCCGCAAGAAAGTTAAAGCATAAGTTCAAGGAAATGGAGAACAGCGTACATTTAGGCTATTGGAAAGGTGACACTTCTGGTGAGGGGCAATCACATGAAAACCGAACACCCGCCATAACACATGTTCTGAGCAATAGAATTCAACACTGCTATATGAATCGATACTAAAATCACTGTGGTAGGAGAACTCTATAGTGACAACTGGGATGCGGGGTCCGGAATGCTGCTAAGCTCCCTCATCACGGACCGTTGTATCGCTTCTACTGCGCCGTGGTGATGCCATTTCAGCACGGATTGGAGGCAGGGGAAGAGGAAGGGGTCTGGCGAGACATTGCCTAAAAAACTTGGAGTATCAGTAGTATTGAGGTTTTTAGGGTGCATCCACAGCTGTGGTCATTCTGTGCCAAAAAATTTTGGATCCTCACTCCTCACATGGTTGAAGAGCTCTTGGAAGATCTGCGTGTTCCTTTGGTTCGTCCGAGAGCACTCGCGGTACCAACTTCACACACACCTTTCAAATATCTATGTTTTCGGTCACAAGGCGATGTATATAACTTTAAGGATGCCAAGCTCATAAAAACCCATGGGAACACTTAATCTGCGATCCTTGTCCAGCAAAAGCTTCACTTTTGCAAGATTTTTGTCACTTTTTGAGGTCGAAGAGCGTCCTGAAACTCCAGCGTCTTCAACATCTTCTCTACCCCCTCTTTCCCGGTTTCATAGTTTCAAGCAAAATGTGATGGTGTGGCGCTGTTCCAGGCGGTGACCTAGCACCCGTTAGTGACCCAGCATCTCATGAGGGACATGGTCGGAAGCCTTTAAAAAAACAAGAAGTAATGCATCAACCTGTAAGATATTTCCTAAACATTGTGACACAAAGTGCGAGCCGTGTCTCGCAAGGTCTCTTATCTCTGAATCCATCTGATATCTTATCAGTAAACTCAGGCTATCGATATATCTCATAAAAGAAATTACATGTGTGTTATAAGATTATGCACGAACTGGACGTTAAAGGGATGGATATTTGTTTACTGGGCCTTTCCTGGTCTCGTCTACACTGAAAATGCGTGCGAATAACCGTCTCAATAAGCTACTTTCCAAAAATTGGTAGGCTTGTGATCTTTAAATACTTTTGAAGCATGATTAACAACTAGAGGGTTATTTCAGGCGATAGAGTTTAAACACGGGAAGAAATTTGATTGCAATCTGGAGCTGGTATTAACCCTTTAATGGGGCCCTCTTTCGCGACATGACTTCGTTATTTCCTTCACCTGCTAATCGGATGGATATTCAATCTTCCTCGACTCAATTCCCGATCTCATCAGGAATAAGATTGTTTTCGCCATATAAAATTCGAAACCTTTTTAATGAATAAATCAAAACCTGTAACATATATTACGAATAAATTACAGTCGAATTAATTTATATGGCAAGGAATGTACATCTACTTAATACCCCGCAAGCTGCCGCAAGGGCGTGTGGCGGGGGGTGTTAGAGCGCCACCCGTAATTAAGAAAAAATCGCATACAAAAGCCACAGATTTATGAAATCCACAAAAAAACATGATTTACATTCATCCAAACCCCCTTTCACTCCACACACATGCAAACACACAAGCTACCAACCAACATACATATGGATCTACAAATATACCTGATATCTTTGCAATGTTTAATTTTGTTCCGGCTTGTAAATTAAATGATTATAATATTTCTAAAGTGACTTCCGTTTCTTACTTCTAAGATTCCTTAAGGTTCGGGGAAAGAACGAGACTTTGTATCTATCTGTGCTGGAATCTATCTCCCTTATTTTATCTTTGTGATCTGATCTACCCAAGTTTTGGGTATTAATCCCCAATTTCTTGCACCAATCCGATATTGTGTCTAAGTCTCTGGAGAGTAGCTGGCGATCTAGTTGGCTCCTTATTTCTCTGTATAGCACCGTGCCTTCAGCAAATAACCTGATATCACTACTAACGCGTGAGCTTAAGTCATTAATGTATATAAGAATATAAGCGGCCCTATTACACTTCCCTGGGGGACGCCCGAAGTTACATCTCTATCTGTTGATGACTACTATTTGTTTGCGATTGGGAGTCTCGAATCCAATTTATTATTTTCTCATTGATATCATAGCATTTATGTTTGTGTCACAATTTACTGAGTTGGTCTTAATCGATAGCTTCTTTTGAAATCTATGAATACTGCATCGACATGCGTGTGAAGGACGAACACAGGAGAGGTGGGGAAGGCGGAATCAGACAGAATCACGAACGTAAAAATATTTCCTAAACCAAGATTTGAACACCAGATCTTCCACTTACCGGGCGGATGCTCTAGCCCTTGAACTATTTAGGAATCCAATTCACGTTCGTGAGACTGAGACTGATATAACACCAAATGCCCCGGGTGTTTGGCCAAGAGATGGCGTCGGGGAGCTGTTTCATCCACCAAAAGAAAAAATACACGAGACACGAAGAAGAAGGACAGTAGGTAAGGAATCATACACTATATAAAGGATTGGAACAGTGCGTTTGGCGGCACGCATAGCCAGAAGAAAGAGACGAGCCACATTGGCCTAATACGCATTGAGACACGAAGTCCCGCCATACGGCGAACAAATATTATTTCAAGTGGAAATAGTTATAAGGAAAACGGATAGGAACATATTTGACCGGAAACTCCTTTGGAACGCCCAAGCGCTTCGTGTACGTACAAGCATTCGCGGCGCTTAGTCGGCTCCTGTCGATTATCCGCCCGCCGGTCCTGAGTATGGACACAAAGCGTAGACTGTACCAAGCGTGCGTGCTGCCAGTCATCACGTACGCTGCTCCGGTATGGTGATGAGTGTCGCGGACGAGCCTCGCTCAAATTCAAGTGGTGCAGAATTCCACTCTTCGTAGCATCTTGGGACGCAGCAGCTATGCCAGCGTCTCTGAGATGCACGAGGACGGGAAGCTGGAACCCCTGGACGTCCTTCTGCCTAGAATCTCTGGAAAATTCTTCAGAAAAGCGGCAGAAGCGGAAGTAAACCTCATCCGCCGAATTGGCAACATAAGGGGACGCCATGGGACCGCTACAAGCACCCCATAGCATCCCAAGACGTACAAGACACCCTTCCGGCAAAGAAGAAGCCAAGACTGCTCCGAGCAGGAAGAAATCGAACGCCTGACAACGCAGAAGAACTCTTCCCGCCTTAGTAGCCTTGGAGGCTGGAAAGGCGCAGTGTAAGGGCTACGCAAGAGCCCTTGCAGGGAGCAGTCAGAACATATAAAGCATGAACACAGGAGAGGTGGGGATAGCGGAATCAGGCAGAATCACGAACGTAAAAATATTTCCTAGACCGGGATTTGAACACCGGATCTTCCACTCGCCGGGCGGATGCTCCGGCCTATCTAACCACTCTTAACAAAACACAATTCAGCAACCTACTCTACAACAAGTCCTTCTGCGTACTTCCTTCCTCCACATCCAATGCTCTACCCCTAGACTACTGCGACCCACACATGAATCGTATATATATATATATATATATATATATATATATATATATATATATATATATATCCTATTCCCTATCATATTCCTGTCTTTCGACGTCCTAATGTACCTGAATTATACTATCCTGTCGGTTAATCTAATATTTTTAATATATTTTTTCAGTTCCGCAATATTTCACTCGCCAAATACGAGGCCGCTTTGGAAAGGAATACGTTTGTAGAGGAACACTAGGATTCTTTACACTGCAGCACTATGTCCATGAGCCGGCTTAAAAAGGGAAGGCACAAATGGACCAGCGGCAGATCAACTGCCATTCCTTTGACCGAGGGCCCTTTTCGAGAAATAAAATTCGCATTGTTCGTCCATGCAATACTCTCTTCCAACCCCCCAACACCAATAAACCCTACGTTTCTACACCCGCCAACTTTTCCCCTCCCATTTTTCACATCATCCTCCTCCCATTCGACCCACCCCTTCTAAACTCGCCCCCACACTCCTTCGGCGGCCTCCTCCGAAAACCTGCGGGTCTCTCCCCTAGGGCCGTCCGTATTCAACGCTCCATTTGACCCGAGGCGAGGAATATTTCCAGCCCGGCATTCTTCGTGGAAACTTATTCCATAAACATCTCCCCTCCTTTCATCTCCGTTCCCCTCCCAAACTCACTAACACTCTTTTGCTGGAAATGAATACGTTTAGCTTTGAGGGACGCAGGAAAAATTCCCTCTCCATAGGTTTGTATAAGTATGTACGTATGTGCATAAATATATATATATATATATATATATATGTATATATATATATATATATATATATATATATATATATATATATATATATATATATGTGTATATGATTTCTTCGAAGTAACACGGAAGTGTTGAATAAAAAACTTAGACAGTAACACACAGCACGAGAACACATAAAAAGAACACTCATAATATTAGCTTGATAATTTCGACGGAGCTCGAGTCCGTCGAAATTATCAAGATATTATTGTGAGTGTTCTTTTTATGTGTTCTCGTGCTGTGTGTTACTGTCTAAGTTATATATATATATATATATATATATATATATATATATATATATATATATATATATATATATATATATACACACAGAAACCAAAACACACTTGAGTTGAGTTCTGTTCCTAATTCCTCTTGAGAAAGGTGGTTGGACCACCGAAAATTCGAGAACCAATGAGTTTTCCCTCTTTGTGTGTTTTGGTTTCTGTGTTTGTTATGACTATCAGTGAATTTACATTACACGTTTGTGGGTTTTCCAAAAAAGTATATATATATATATATATATATATATATATATATATATATATATATATATATATATATATATATATATATATAACACAGTAATCAACCCGAAGGTCGGTTTAGTAGGTGATGACAGAGTTCACCCAGTACTAAGCCCGACGGCGTGTGAATATTAACACATCAGGGTAGGGGGGCCAGTTCTTTTTCCTGTGCCGGTTATGGTTTCTCAGGAAGATCTGGTACCCGAGAAATCAACGAGTTTGGGTGGAGGTGCCCAAGGTGCCTTGCCCGGGAATCGAAACCGGGCTCTTCAGTTAATAGTCCAACGATCTATTCTTTGACTACGGCGACAATCCGGTCAGTCCAACGCTCTACCCCTGGACTACCGCGACCGTGAATTTATATATTTCTATATACATACACGCAAAAATATACACATATTTATACATTAAATATTTTTGTAACAAAGACAAACACATCTACACATTTTCTTAATGCCGCCCCTAAGCCACGAGTTTTTTCAATCCAAAAACATTTTCTTCATTCATTGATACGTCCCTCGTCCAGTAGGAGACCAGAAGATCAGGGATCCCTGCTGTCAACCCTTCTCCCCGACTCACCCCCCTCTAACTAAAGAAATTCCACTTCCCTCTCATTCCGTCTTTCTCCCTCACGTCTCTTTCACTCTTAATATTTCTCCCCCCAAACCCCCCCTAGTATTCCCTTTCCCCACCCCTCGTTGGCACTCTATTCCCCAACCCGACCATCGCCAGACACCTCCTACGAAAAATATCTCTCTTTCATTGCGCCACGCTGCCTTCACTTGTCCTTACATTTATTTTTTCCCGATCTCCTCCCCACCCAAAATTCACCTCAAGGGGGCGTGCGCCATCACCCGAGGACAGAGGGCCCCCCGCAAACAACGCCCCCCTGCGCGACCCCCTCTGCCCCCCACCACTTCCTCCACGCCCTATGCAAGACGGAATGGCAACAACGGTTCCGAAATACTTTTCGTCCTTCGTGTATTTTCTTTTAGTTCGAATTAGTGTCGGAAAGAGGCGGGAGTTGAGGGAAGGAAACTTGTTAATGTGAGGGTCGTGGAAAAGGAAGGAGAGTATTGCGCATGACGTCATCACGGAGAAGAGAATGGACGCTACGTGCTTTCCTCGGCGTCCCAATAGATTGACGAGAGGGCAACCCATTAGCGAACTCCCTTTTTTTCTTCTTAGTAATCTTCATCCTGCGACGCCTTGGAGATTAATGAGTAAAATGATGTTTATCCTTGGCACCTAAAAAAATGCCTACAGCGACTTGATTGGACTAATTAACTCCTATTAGTTGCGCCAGTTACAGTACTAAGAGGTAGCTCCAAGGAAGAAAGGCATCTTAGACAAATAATTCACCGCTGCGTATACTGCGCAATAAAGTCATCTTAGACAAATAATTCATCGCTGCGTATAAATTACTCCTGCTATATATAGTCATATTCTGCGGCATACATTATTAGTTTCTATTAAAAGTATTAGGAAAAGTTTCGGAAAAAAGATTTAGTATTTCAGATATTGCCTCAATGCCTCTGAAAATTCTCCAATTTTGCATCCTTTGAGAGCGTCGACACACTTTTGCCATAGCGGCTTTTCCACTCGACTCGAAGGCTCAATGGTAGGCGGAAGGTCCTTAAGGGTACTACGCGTGAAAGCTTCTTTTAATGACACTTAATGACCCACGGTGGTGTCCTTTGAGGGAGGATTTCACTCTTGGGAATAGAAAATAGTCTGCTGGTCCCAAGTCGGGAATACTGTAATGAGGTTGGGGAATCGTCGCGATGCCTTATGCAGAAGGTTTTGCAAGCTCCACTCTGCTTTTTTGTTCGTTTGTCCAAAGACCTTCGGGAGGACAAATTTTGCACAGAGCTTTCGCACCGCCCAATTTTTAGTGATAATGGTGCGTACACTGTCACCTTGTCAATGCAAACGTACGATCTGCAATCCTGCGGGCACTTAGCTGACGGTCTGAATTCAGCACTTCATGTAATGCACGTCAGGAAAAATTATTACCGAAACTTTTTATACAAACCTTATATTCACGGTACAGTAATATTATCATGAAGGCAGATCAATATGTTTGTTGGAACTTTATTTGGTCATTAGAATGGCGTAGTAAACATGCAAGTATGGGGAAGTGTAGGGCAAAGCGACAGAGAGGGAATTGGATAGGGAAGGCACGCGTTGAAATGGACATTGTTTGGGAATTAATAGGAGGAAATTGATGTTATGTGGTGGACTCGTGCTACGCCTGATGAGTTGGGTGTCGCCGCACGAAAAAACGGGAGCGTCTCTGACGGAGAGGCTCCGTCTTTAGGCAGTGAAAGCACTTAAGGTCGGATATCAATCGTCGAAGGGTGAGGTTTCGAACGGTCATAGAAGAGCAAAGAGTCCCGGCCGCACAAGGTGAGGGAGGACTGCGGCTTCAAATAATTGAGGAGATTGCGTTGGGGTGAGTAGTCTTGAAAGGCGGGTGCAGAATTTCACTTAAATAAAAGGGCACATTCGAGAAACTCGGACCCCAGAACAAGGAAGTCCTCACTTAATGTGAAGGGGTACACTGAAGGCGAGTTAGGCACCGAACATCGTCAAACTTTTGTTGAATATAATTTCAAAATACTTCATATAAGAGTAATTATTCGCAAAATTAACCTGATTTTAGCTTTGCATGCGTCACTTTAGTGTTCACTTTGAAAATAATTTCTAGAACGTGTGGAATTCAAGGTTAAAAAATTAAGATGTGCGGAATATGGCTCAATCTCTTTCTTTCTCTAGCTGGTCGAGATACAAATGGTCTTCTATGGTACAGAAAACCACGTCGGTTGAATAATTCGAGGGAGTGTCTGAAGGTATCTCTTAAGATTTTAATCGGGTCACTAGTTGAATGCTCCGTCCACCAGGTTACGACGACGCCATCGTATTCAAAGAGTGGTTAACTTTATTATCAAATGCGTGTTTTAACGCCTAGGTTTATGTTGGGGTTACAAGCATATTTTCAAAATTTTACGTAAAAGAAAATAGAACGTTTAAAAAAATAGACATTGCAGCTCCCTAATTGCATTTCTCGTGCGGCTGTCGTGTAGGGAACCGGTTTTTGAAGCAGTTTTCGATAGTTCGAGGGCCCTTCGCATTATAAAATTATGAATAAAATTCTACACGACCGTCGGAGTCACTGTAGTAGTTATGGATATAATTGTGGGCAAAAGTGATAACGCGTTCAGCTGTACAGTCTGAATTAAATATATACAGATGAAACCTAAGGACGCGCTGCCAGTTTGAGGCAATGAAAAGAGTTGCAGAAATAGATAGTATGGGATATGACGGATAGATGAATGAGTGAGTTTTTATCTCGACTGTATAGTTTCCTCCGAAGAGAGTATTGCTGATTCAATTGATATCTTTAAAAAAAGCCAAGCAGCATACATCTGAGCGTGACATTTTTTCACAGTGTAAATTAGTACAGGGTGATGCAAAGGTCATTATGTCGCTTTGGGACTCAGAAAGATGTCACTTCGAAAAATGTTGGTCACGCTTGGATGGCGATGGAGGGACGCAGTTTTGGAGGATATGCTGAAAGATAATGGCGAGTCCAATATTATGTCGGGAATTATAAATGAAAGTTTTTCATCAGCATCAGCATCCGTACTCAGCATCAGTACTCCTCCATTTTTAGCTAACTATGAACTATAGATTTGATGGGTCTTTTCAATTCTAATTTGCCCGTTATTGGATGCATTTTTACTATATTCTTAGGTGCATGTGTATGCTAGTTGATAGTATATGTATTTACATGCGTGTAAGTTAAAGGGGTTTTTGTATGACCTTTTTGGGTGTGGGTTTGTATGAATATGTTGGTTTAGCATGTGGTTTTATTCTCTTTTACGGGCGGTGACCCCCCGCCACACACCCGGGATATCATGTAGGTATGTAGATGTAAATGAAAAGATATATTACAAAATCGTTCCATCTAAAAAACGGTGCTAATCTTGCGTAGTAATTATTATTTGGTAATCTACCATTCAAGGTAGTTGTGAAATGAGCACAGATTGTACACTACTGCATTTATTCGCCTCGCCTAATGGGAAAAACCCCGACGACCACAATAAACTCTTCTCCAATTGCGCACACACCCCTTACTTGCCTCCAACATCCCCAACCTATTCCCACCCTTTCCTCGTTTCCCTTTTGTCCACAAATCCGTCACAGCGCTGCACCACCAATCATATTGCCCCGAATTCATTCCTGGCCTTTTAGGATTCAGAGCTCTATCCTCCTCACCCATGCCTGGTACTTCTTTCTTCGAGTGCCCATGCATTCATTTGACTTTTTTCCTTCTTCTCCACACCCAGATCTCAATAGCCTCCAACGCAATTCTATCATCTTGCTTCAACGAACATGTTTCCCAGTCGTACAAAATAACTTTCAATACAAAAGATTTTCAGTATTCTTTTCTTGACCTACGCAATCCCTATCTTCAACTTCCTTCTTCTTGTGAAAGCTTATTTACCTCAAGCAATTTTTCGCGTGTCCCTACTGCTTTGACCGCATTGATTGAAAATATTTCCAAGATAGATCTATATTTACATTTAGTCAATACCTCGCAAGCCACCGCAAGGGCGTGTGGCAGGGGGTGTTAGGGTACAACCCGAAATTAAGAAAAAAAACCGAATGCAAAAGCCACAAATTTATACAATCCACAAGCAAAACATAGTATAGATTAAAGGAAAAAAACCCCTACAATCCACACACACACATGCAAACACACAAACTACCAACTAACATACACATGCTACAAATATAGATAGATGTACGTATATAAATTATGATAAATTGAAATAAAATGCGTATAGATAAATTATTCCGCATGCACTAGTGTACGAAGTACTGTTTTTAATATAGTTGATATATTCAGGCTTAATTTTGTGGAAATCCATTATCACTGAAGTAAAAAAATGTACCTTTCCACGGGAATCTTTATTAGAGAACGACTAGTTTTAACGCATCGAGATCTGAGGATGACACCGATGCGTTGAAAGTAGTCATCTCTAATAAAAAAATTGGTGGAATGATATATTGTTTGTCTCCTTCATT